>BROG01001287.1:15000-78961 GCA_030159075.1 Atrina japonica | reverse complement strand
GACGAATTAGTTGTGCATTGATCTAAACATGAAGAAGAGTTGCGAACCCAAAACGGGATAAGACCAGATGTCCATAAGGAGTCAGATTTCTTTGCTAGAATACTACATCCGCCGCAAATGTTACATGGAAACATTTCTAGTACGATGAACGGTCAAAGTTTCGGGAAGGGCTGACGTTCGGTGAAAAACACTGTTGGCGAAGTGGAGTCTCTGTCTGTGGCCGTGCTCCAGAATACTATCTAATATTATTGAGAGGGGGACTTTATAATGTTTATCAAGATCCCCGTATCGATCATTTTGACCTACCTTAGATTGATAACAACGTAAGAAAGATCATGAGAGATGGAAATATATTAAGAAGCATTGCATACAATAAATTCCAACATGATTGGTCAAAATTTAAAGACATTAGAAGTTAAGTTGTCGCCTTTTGTGAAATGCCAGACAAAACTATTTTGAAAATATAAATAATAAATGGAGGTAAAACAAAACATCACCTCATGACTGGGGTAAGCATGTATAAGAAACACGCAGCAACAAATGAAAATATTAATAATATAAACATATTATCTACAGACAATAAATGAACGTTATATGACGCATTGGTGGGAAATCTTACTATCAATCTATTCGAAATTGAGATGGATGATTTGTGAGAACGAGGCGAGTGTTCGGTTAAGTAATGTATTTTCGAATTTACCTCTGTCTCACTTGTCCCTGGATCGTATTTTGGAGCGGGGCAATATAAAATATTTCAGGTCTGTAGCTCAATGACTACCTTTTCACTGAATTTGACGTTTCAAGGAACTCGAGAGGTTACAATGGAAGGTTTTGCGATGGTTGTGACATGCTAAAAGGATACGCTTGCTCCTTCCGGATAACCGACGATGTGATAGTGTATGGATATATATATATATATATTTTCGAGTTAGCCAGGATTACCATTATGATTCTGCATTTATCTGCGCTTTCTACTGAATCAATTTTTCATCGCAGGGCGACTATTTACATACATGTATGTATATGGTAATGACTGACGACCTACATGTCTAGTGTTTGCAAATTAAAACCAAGTGATCAATTAGAGGCCCCATTAGGGAACTCTAAGTTTTTGCGGATAAACAATTCCATGAAAATATGTGATTTATTTCTTTCACTCCTTATTTTACGCATTTAAAGGTAAATGACAAAGTATGTAAATGCCTGATAAAAATAAGTATCAATGCAACAGATAAAATTGTTTTTGGTGATGTATATCACTTGATACAACGGACGTCGATGGATGTGTTTTTAATATTATCCTTAATATTGACCTTAACTGAAATATGAGAGAAACAGAGATTAATAGAGGAAGAATAAAATAAATATAAAACAAGTATGATGAAGAGATACGAATTGATACATGAAATTCCGTAGTAGATTAAAATACGACAAATTACGTATAAAACGGTCTCAGCATAGGAAAAAACGTGGTTGTACCAGGTGTCCGAAAGGTGTCGGATGACATGGCGAAATTTTATGAAAAAGTTCACCCACTGTTAAAATGTCATCATTCAACCTCAGATTTGATTAGCGACATGAATTGTATAATGTGGTGATTTTCAAAGGGGTGTCACTCTATATGATCGTGTTTGGCTAAAGAAAGTTACTGTATATGGTCGCCATAGGCTAAAAGTAGTCATTGTATGGTCGTGATTGGCTAAAGGGAATTACGTTACTGTATATGGTTGTAATTGGGGAGGGAGTCACTGTATATGGTCGTGCTCCAGAATGCTATATCAGCAATGACAGATGTCTTCATATTGATCATGATCCCGGTAGCCACTATAAAACCTCCTTCGTTACGATTTCAAGGGTTCAACAACGTAGAAGGTCCCGTCTTAGATTTAGGTCACACCAAAGACTTTAAAACTGTAGTGAATGTCCCTATACCAAGCTCTGGGCATACGAAGCAAACGTCGTCTCACAGAAAAGACTCAAAATCGAGGTCCCGTGTCGTGGAAGGCAAGGCAAGTAAAAGAACCCTCACTGCATTGACGCTAGTCCATAACACAGGACAGATTTGATAGCACTTGACCTAAAGCCGGTGGCATCTCAACATGAGAAACAAATTCATGATGGGATGTATTGCAAAAAAAAAAAAAATACAAAACAAAAAACAAAAAATAATAAAAACAGTTGAGATGTCATGTCTCTCTCATTGATCTCAAGCACGACAGGATTATCTGGTAGAGGTAATTATGCAGTTCTGTATTGTGTATAAACAAGATAAATCAAGTGGATCATAATTTTGAGTGATGTTTATGGTTCAACTGTAGCGAGTCATTAAGGTTTTTTTTTTTAGTTTTCGTAGTTTCTCAGCATTATACAAATCTTACAACAGTATATGAAACAGGAAGAATAATTCTAATTTAACAGAAAACACGGGTAGATTCGTGTAGTTACGTTGCATATTTAAATAGATATTTGCATACGAATGCATTATTGTCTATCATGATAAGCATAATCGTAATGTCTTTATCTCTATAACAAATGCATCAGATAGAACACTTCATGTACAAGTCTTTAAAGTTCTGGTAAAAAATAATAAAAAAATAATAAAACCATAAATAACGTTCATATGATATATCAATATAAATCGTTATCGAAACTTCTTCTACGCTTGACTGTTCCATGCGCATAGTATAGCAAATGGGAGAGATACGCATTACACAAATTGACAGAACCGATAAATACGCTTTATCAGTAAAAACGGAGAACATTAAAAGTGCAAAACAAATTAAAATGAATCTAAATAAAAACAGATTAAACGGTACATGTGTACATATATTTGCATGTGGACCCAGTGTTCTAAGAGATATCATACCAATTTTAGTCCTTTAACATAATGTAGCAAGTACACCAAGTTCATCACATGGAATCAGCAATCCCCACGAAGAAAATAAGACAAAAATAGTAAATTATGTAGGTCGACAATACAGGGGATCGATTGAATATATGTATATATATATATATATATTATATATATATATATATATATATATATATATATATATATATATATATATATATATAATATATATATATATATATATATATATAACAATTAAACGTTTATTCATTCTAAATCGATTTCGTTATAAGCTTCTTCGCTGTACACGCGGAATATTTGTTCAGAATACCAAGGAATCTGCCGACATCGCTGTGTCATAGCCGTAAAATCGGTTTATCCGTGTTCGATATATTCGTGTTATACTTGTCTTACAGAATGAACGCAATGGGACATATCGCAAGTAAAGCAAAGTCTATGTTGTTATTATCATTATTCATGATATGGCATGAACTAAAATGTAGAGGAAACACACCGAGTTGTTATTTATACCTTCATATTTCGACATGCTTGAATAGCCCCTGACGAAGAATAAAGCCACTATGCACAACACAGGCAGGGACTTATTCCTGTGGGATTTACCACTATTGCATAATCAAATCTCTAAAGTTGAATAAGCCTGCATGAATATGTTCGAATATGTCGAGGTAAAGTAAGGGTCTTAGTCTAGTAGTAAAGACGATGACTACACCTTCTAGCTCATCGGGGCATACCCTTACGCCATCGATGACGTCCATGGACAAATATTAACTTGGCCTTTATCCGTTCAAATCTTTTCGGTATGGCTTTGGTAATAAAGAAGTAGATTCATGGCAACAAATGCATTTCTCTCTTTCTCTCTCTCTCTCTCTCTCTCTCTCTCTCTCTCTCTCTCTCTCTGTCTGTATGTATATATATATATATATATATAATATATATATATATATATATATATATATATATATATATATATATATATAATATATATATATATATATATATATATTCCATTGATCTCCTGTATCGTTTATTCGTTTAAACGTTTATTCATTCTAAAGCGATTTCGTTATAAGCTTCTTCGTTGTACACGCGGACTGTTTGTTTAGAATACCAAGGAATCTGATGACATTGCTGTGTCATAGCCGTAAAATCGGTTATATTCGTGTTATACTTGTCTTATACTACGCCCTTGGACACATTGCAACGGAAGTAAAGTCTAAGTTGATATTATCATTATTTATGATATGGTATCAACTAAAATTTAAAGGGAATATTGTTATGTATATATTCATATTTGGGCATGCCTGAATAGCCCCTGACGAAGAAAAAAGTCAGTTGTAAATTGAACGTGCCGATTATAGTATTTCCGTGATTATTTTTTTTCAAACGAGCACCGTATTTAAAATACACAGTAAAACATAGTATTACATATTTCTTTGGTATTGTTGGATGACCGAATTGTTCTCATCTGTATATGAACGTAAACCTAATGAAACATTTAAATCATACATATGAGACGCAAAGGGTAAGACAGTGCCATAGTATATTACTTTGCTATTTTTATGGTGATTTTTATGGTTCAATTTCAGTGTTTCAGTTTCCGTAGTTTTTCTGAAAGTGATGTAATATCAACATCATACAGACTTCGCTGTTTACAAGAGTACATAGAACAAAAAGAATAATTTGCAACAAAAGACATAGAAAATTGTTTGTGTTTTGCACCTTTAAGTAGAACTTTCCGAACAAATTGATTGTTGTCAAGTAGATCATCAAAGAACGACAAACGAATTACAGTATGGTAAGTATAACCGTAATGTCTCTGTTTCTATAACATACCTATAATAGATCAATTTTCATACATATGGCAATGCGATATATCCCAGTGAACTAGAAATTAAAGATACAACAGAATCAAGCACACAGGCTTCATACTTAGATAATTTACTTAAAATAAACACAGACGGGAAATTAGCAACTAAGCTATATGATAAACGCGACGATTTCGGCTTTCCCATCGTAAATGTTCCACATTTAAGTAGTAATATCCCTCAGTCATCCGCATATGGAGTTTATATTTCACAAATGATCCGATATGCCAGAGGTAAATTAATCACTGACAAATTATTGACACAGGGATATCGAAAACCGCGTTTAATGTCAACGTTCCGCAACTTTTACGGTCGGTATAATAGTCTTGTTTGAGGGTACTCTGTTTCATTAAGTTAAATGTTGAGTTGCCTTTTCGTTGGCGTTGTTGAGACGTCTGTACCAAATATGGCGAGGATACTCTCCTCACGTGTTTCACTGGACTTGACTGTGGACTCACGGCGGGTGTGACCGGTCGACAGGGGATGCTTACTCCTCCATGACACCTGATCCCACCTCTTGGTTTCCAGAGGTCCGTGTTTGTCCATTATTTATCGGATTTGTCTGTGTGTCCTGGACGTTCTATTGATTTACACTTTGGTATCTGAAGTTTTTATATTGATTTATACTTTGGTATCTGAAATGTTTATATTTTTATAACAAATCTATAATAGATAAATATAATGCACTATGAAACATTTCTACTACGTAAAAGTGTTTAATGCACAAAGTATAGCAACGGGGATATTTAAGCATTACTCGGTTTGGCAGAACCGATAAATACGTTTATCAGTCAAATAGAGGACATGTAAATTGCAAAATAAATTGAAATGAATCTAAATAAAAGTAGTTTAAACGGTTAATATGTACATGTATTTGCATGTGGAGCAAGTGTTCTCAGATATACCATACCTCTTTTAATTTTTAAACAAAATATACAAGGTGCACCAACTTTATCACTTGGAATCAGCAATCTCCATGTAAAAGTAAGATCAAAATAGTATATAATGTAGGTGGTACGATCAGGCGATCGATTGAATATATATATATATACATTTGCAACGGGTATGGCATATCAGCAGATAATTCTGACTACTTCCGGACACCTGGTCCTATCCCATTTTTTGATTCGCAGTTTTTCTTCATGTTGAGACCATTGCACATCTAATTTGTCCTGTTCTAATAAACTTGAACTTTGCTAAGTGATTGGTACTTCTTAGTTTTTATTTTGTTAACGTGAGGTAAAAAAGATAAAAACGTAACTTCACGTATGCTAGGTTCGTTTACGTCTTACGTTGGAAGTCAAAAGTTCTATCACCTTGACATTACCACACTGTGGACTCGATAAATTTCCCACACCTTGGATATTGCCATTATACCCATGGGGGTATGCAGTACCAAACTGTCGAATAAAGTATTATTCACTTTGCCAACGGAAGGGGGTGTCAAGGTGGGATTGTTGGTCCAGTGGTCTATTTTTGCAATTATACCCACTCTCATAAACAAAATGGAAAGGTCAGGGGAGTTGAAATGCCGACAGAGTATCTGGTTACCGGCCTCCATTTAAGTGGAAAAGTTAAATACTTTAAAATGCTCTGAGCTCCGTCAAATCGTTCTCTACGACAATTTCTTTTAATTTTTGTCTCAAATTAAGTTTGCAAAATTGCACGAGCGAAAAGGATAGAGGTTAAACCGGAACACGTTTCGACAAATATTAAAAATTTACATCGAAAACGTACGATTCTCTCCAAATTCCACATTGGCGCCACGCTTTGCCCAAATAATAAGTGTATAAATTTTTATTTCAACACAATACAAAAAAAAAAAAAAAATAATTTGTCAATTTGTGTTTTAAAAAGTTTGAGAACGACATTATAATTCTGGACATTGAAACACAAGTTATAAGATTCATGTAATTGAATATATAATGTACCGATTTCATAGCTGATTATTATTTCTTATCTTACACTTGGCTGCATTTCATCGTATCCTGGTAATTTGAATATATGTAGATCCTCAAAATACGATAAGTCTGAATTATCGTCGATTTCGGAGTAATCTACGAACAGGTAACCCAAGACAAAGTTGACACAATTTAAACTACAGTTTGTCATCTTTCTGCAAAAAAAACAATTTTTATCTTCGGTAATATATTTTGATTGCATGAGTTTATTCTGAATATTTGATAAGTGTATATGAACGTGTACACTTGTTTAGTAAGAACTTCAATGTGATTCATATAGCTATCTATAGTCGAGGGTATTTCCGTGGTTTATTTTTATCACGTTGTTTAAACGAGTACCGTGTTCAGAATAATATGTCAACAATATTTTATTACAATTCTGTTTATGTCAATGTTGTATGAATTATCTGCATGTGCATAAAGTCGTATGCTTTGTAATACACAATTCCATAAAAACCTTAGCGCTTCAATTTAATCATCCAGGTATTACTGGATCTAACAATTCGACGTAAACTTTTAAATCATGATAAGTCATGGGTAATGCAATGCTATAGTTTTTTACTTTCAAGGCGTATACAGTTTTGAGTGATTTTTATGGTTCAACTTTAGGGAGTATTGATGGTTTTTGAGTTTTCGTAGTTTCTCAGCATTATACGGATATTGCTGTTTACAAGTGTACATGGAACAAGAAGAATATTTCTTAACAGAAAACATGGGCACATCCGTGTAGTTATTCTGGATATCTAAATCAAAATTTGCAAACGAATGCATTATTGTCAAGAATGGTATATATATATATATAATATATATATATATATATATATATATATATATATATATATATATATATATATATATATATTCCGTTTTCTATCTAATAAACCTAAATTCTATATACACATTTTCTCAAAAGTCATTGATATAACATCACTGAAAATGTAAAGTAAACATACCGAGTTATGTCTTGACGTTTTCAGATTTTAATCTGCCTGATTTGCCTTGACAACGTAGACATGCTGCTATGCACAGTGTTGCCAAACATTTATTCTAGGATAGATCTTATTAAACCATGTCTGGAGGATAGGGGTATTTTTTTTTTTATACAGCAATTGTCGTATATGCTTCTTGTTCCACGTTCAACTCTAGATACAGAAAGCCGTGCCTTCTGTCTGTATATTGTTTTTTTTTTCGTAATAACAAATCAATGAATTTACTTTCCCTCGTGTGAGGATGTTTTAATTGGACACAGAATTTCGAATATTCAATGTTTATTCTTCATTATACAGTAACATGCCGATTTGAAAATGCATGGGTACGTATTGATTCATAGAAACAATAATTGTGCCAAAATGAAAACATAATATATAGATAGAAACGATTAGTTGCACAATCGTCAAAACCCGAACGACAAAGAAAGGCACCTTCTTTTTCGGTGTACGTTTAATCAAACTGTGTATTGGATTTTGTTCAGGTTCATTGTGTGTTATACTTTTAGAGGTATTATTTGACCTTGTATAATACCACTTTATCTTTAGAAACTGTACATACTTTTCAAATTGGAGTTCAACTGATGAAGTCTAATTGACAGAAAAGATATCATCTTGAACATTATAATTTGTAACCACTACGTCGTTGCCATTGCTGGGGGACCGTTTGAGTCCCCGAGGTTATACATAATCCTAGTACCTGGTATTTAGGTACCAGCTGTTCGCCTTATTCTAAAGTAAAATTTGGCACTGTTAACAACATTTAAATTCGAAAATTTTCTAAAACTAAGGTAGTCATTTTTTACAGTGGTTACTCTTAGACGGATTTAGGCTATACGTTTATAGATATTATTTGGCCTTGTATAATACCACTTTATCTTTAGAAAATGTACATGCCTTGAAAACTGGGGCTGAACTGATGAAGTCTGATAGGAAAAAAGTTATCATCTTGAGCATTATAATTCCATAGCTGTGTTTAACTCTACGATGAAATATATAAAGGTTGAGGCTATTTTGTCGAAATCGATTTATTCCATCAGGTATTCGAACTCATGATTTCAATTACGTCCATGCATAAATGTGTTTCAACGATCTTATATAGATATTGACTTCGTATCTGTACTATTTGGTATTATGTCACAAACCAATTGATAGGAACATTATGAATGTGTGTTTATTTGTGGACTTAATTTCAAGTCCGATTAAGCACTCTGTCTCAATTAATGTATAAGTTAATAACTAATGAATCGCAAATAAAAGGATTGATTGGAAAATCAATTAACAAACAAAAAGCAATGACTAAACGCTGCCACAGACTATTAACATATATCGGAAACCTAAAATTAAAAACGGATACAGACAACTAAAGACAACAAAAAAACTGTGACTAACGTGTTTGTTGGACGTGGATGGAATTTTACCAGTCTTCACCCAACTCTAGTATTTAACATGTACCCGTTTAGCCTCTATATATTTATCCATTTGTATACAGGCCATTCGCACACTGCAAGTGAACACTTAGTCTATTACAACTTGAATACCGAGTGTTTACCTAATATTTGTTTCTTATCAAGCCATTGTAAACATTATTACATAAGGAATTTTATCTATTCACCCAAACCGATCTACTTATACATAAACATTTATGCGAAAAAAAAAAGTAAAACACTAAAAAATTACAGATTTTCGGCCACTCGGCCATTACAAGTGAACGATGACAATATGTATATCCGTTACATAGTATTAAGTCTGCACAATACAAACCTTCAGTGCCATTCAGTTAGTGGCATAATACCATTATCGCACACTATTATTTCACTTTGGTGGACATTCAATTTTATCGGAATTAAATATATTTATTTTTAGTAGTGTGAGAAATAAATACAACATAATTAAAAATGATAACGTGCATTGAATTTGTGAAAAATGCACAGAGGCAGACGTATTTTGACAGAATTGTACATGTTATAAAACACCAACAATGAAGAACGCGAGTGCATATTTGTATTAAGTTTATATCAGATGATTTTCAGATATACAAGTGTTTTACAGCATCTCAGAATTATTCGCATTGCACTGATAACATACAAACCTCACAACTACAACAAACACATTAACACACACGCACATAAATGTTCACATACCTCGTACACACACCATACCTACAAAGACACACACAATATATATAACACACACACACACACATATATATATATATATATATATATATATATATAATATATGTATATATATATATATATATATATATATATATATATATATATAATATATATATATATATATATATAATTTTTCCAGGCGTATTTGGAAGTGGCATTGGTCGTCTCTACAGCTTTAAGTGTCTTTTCCGAAGAATTTATCCAGGTGCACACGTCATGCAGGTATTGGGACAAATTGAAAATCTATTCCGACGGTGACACTGAAGAGTTACACTGCATTCTCGATCAAGATAAGTTACCTGGAATCGTTTACACCAAATGGACAACAGTACCAAGTGGTATGTGAAATCACTATCGCTATTGCTATTTTTCGTTGTTTGTTGTTTACATTTATGTTTCTGTGGTGTTAAGACGTTTGAGAATATATGCTGCACATGTTCATGTTTTATTTTATCTTGTTAAATATTGGACAAAAAGCATTAATCACTAAACTGAGAAAACTGTTATTAATGTATAATGATAACCTGAAGATTTCGATGATATTGGATTTATAATATATCTTCAACTGTTTTTGTCATGTTTGCTTCATTCGGGTACTCCGTGTCGGTCTTGAAAATCGAAGCGACTGTGTTATGTGGTCGCCTTAGGTTATGTTGAAATGTCAATTAATCAATCATTTATTAATGTCAAAATAAATCTTACAGACCCTCCCAGTATCATTTGGAGGTACATTGCATTAGTAAGAAATATTTAAAAAAAAAATACAATGTGTTAATGTGAAACCACTCGTAAGTTTTTTATCGTCGAAAATGAAAACCTCTAAAAGTGCATTTTAAAACGTCAGAGATACCGCGAAGCCCATTCCTTTTATTGGTGTCAGAATTTCAGTTTAATTGTGAAGGATGAAACCAGTCTAGTGACCGACCGTGAAGACGAGGAATCAGAATTGTTTGTCTGAATAGTAAAAAAATATAAAACTATACAATGTTTACTTTTTAAATATTGAGTTCTAAAACAAAAACGAGCTAACAAAAACGCGTTTTCCCACTGACACAGACGTAATAACTGAGCTGGAAAAATTACATGGACAGTAACTGTCCCTATAGATAAAGCCTCAAATATAAAAGTATATAAACATAAAGGGAAACGATCCTTTAAACAACGAAAAGGAAATGTCCAGTCAGAATAACACTTACACCAAAATACTAACAACACGTCTATTACATTTATACATGATCTTAAACTGTCTTTATTATTTATACTTCTTCACTTGTATTCTTTAAGGGTACTGCCCGATCTACAATCGCCATGCCAAGTTGATTGATTGCATACCTTGCAACGGAAGTATTGGAGATTGTCCAGCGACACTAGTGAAATCATATCAAGCTGTTTCCTGTTAGTAATCTTAATGAATAATAATAATGAACGAGTTAGAAGATCCAGTTAAAATGATTTCTAGTCCCCCAAGTAAACTGACTTACTCCTCCATTGTATCACCAGACAATAGAGCGATAGTAGGTCTAAGAAGCAGTGAATCAGTCTGTAGTTCATAAGACATGATATTAGTTGGTATTCATGTTTAAAGTGCAAAGTATTATTTTTTTCAAAATTATAATTACACTAGTAATGTCTTTACATTATTTATTAATGGTTGTATAATTGAAATATACTTTCTTTTCTATTTTCGACAGACACTGCTTGCTTCCAAATGCCTATTGTGTAAGTATTTTATTCACATCAGAACGTATCCAAATACATAAGTTGCATACTATTAACGATATGTTCGTCATGAAATATAATATAGTTGCTGAATGCATGGAAGTTATGATAACATTTCATCTGAAACATAATAGGAGATTTATAAGAGAAAGAAAACATGTTACAAAATAATTAGTTAATACATGTATATTGTTGCTTCCTTTGATCTTATAATAATTCCATTAAAAGGAAAACAAGTGTGAAAAGAGAGAAGTCAACACCTACAGAACAAACCCATACGAAGGACATGGACATATATGTGTAAGATACTATTTACTTTAATAGCGTTATATAAAATGGTTGCTTTAAAAGAGACTTTGGTAAGTTTTATTTAGTTTAAAAATTGTTGCAAATGTCAAATCATAAAGAACGATACTTTATTGTTAAGTTTTGTCGAAGTAACATGATTTACAACTTTGAACTCGTTGTGATCGTCTAGTCGGTAATCGTTGACTCGAAAGTGGACGGTCCTGGATTCCATACCTTGGGTTTATCGAATACGTTTTGAAAATAAAACTGATTTGAATGGGGGGGGGGGGACATCTTGTCACATGACCAGAATGCCAATGCAGTAATCTAAACAGGAACTGATTTGCTAATTTAAACAAACATGACGGAGGGAACGAATATGTCACCGGAGCACAGATGTAAATTAAGTTGTTCTTTGTGAATAAGATAATTGTAACTGTCATGCCTGTGTGTCGTCACAATGTCTCAGACAAATTGTCTACCTCTGTCTTTTAATCTAAGTGCAGTCAGATCTTGACATCAACTGTCGTGATTTTCTAATTGTTAATAGTGAAACACAAAAGAAAAGTTAATTTTGATCAGATGCATTGACCAGTCAAGGTCATATACGAGGTCACACTCAAGGTCAAATTATGGTACAGTCTTCCCTAACAGGAATATCTGTTAAAAAATAACCAGTTTTGGCATCCTTCAGGGTGCTATTTATTTATTGTCTATCCACAATCTGTTTTATTGAATCAAAATCATTGTTAGCGATCCTCAATTCATCCATCATTATAGAAAAAATGAAAAATAAAATGATGCCTATTTTATTTTAAAGTAACCAAATTTAAGATTAAAATGTGATAGGAAACATGATATTCTGGTCATCATAGTTTTAAATATTTAGTCCATTATATCCACAAACACCAATAAAAGCATATGCCATGATTATCAAATGAATAGTTTTATCATGAAAAAAATCTAAATTTAAGGAAAGAGCATAGCACTTGCATAGCAAATACCTCTTATATAACCACAAATATGTCAGTTTTCTCATTCTATTAATCCACAACAGAAAACATGAATACGTGTAGAACAATCAGCAACATTCAATGATAGTTTGTTTTGACATCGCTGGGTATGAATCCCTTTAACGTTCTCTAGGGCTCGGCATACGATATAAAAATCACGGGTATTAAATGTGAATTTTATGAACAAAATTCTGTGTCACGGAGGATATATCACTTGAAAGGAACCTAACTACAATGGCGCCTGGCCATATCACGGACACAGTTTTGCAGAACTTCATTTAAAATCGATAATATCTTCGTGACAACAGTGACAAATTATTGTAAACCAACAATATAAATACAGCCGCGTGGCATTGTTGGAAATTATTTAGTAATTTCATTTCCTTATAGCCTCGTGCATGATATAGAAATTCCTTTCGGATCATAATTGATCACGTTCAGGCACTTCATTCCATTTTACCCTGAATTACAATTATATCAGCCATTTAATTTCAAAACATCAAATATAAAATGTTCTACAAAATGACAGTGTTTATATACGATAATTTGCATTATATACTGCAAGAAACATGTCATGACATTGGAAGAAATTAATTAAATTTGGTAATTCATATATTATTAATTTTTTTGGTAATTGCATTTTAGATATGATAATGTATTGCAACTTACAATGCTTTCGCTTATTCCTTCAATTTTGCATATTGTTTAGTGGAATAATAGTTCTGTTAGTCCTAACTATAGCACTCCTAGGTGCTTTAATTGGAACATGGATATGGATCAGAAGATACAGATACCAATTATATAAAGGTAATATCTCATCAATCAATATATATTATATATATATATATATATATATATATATATATATATATATATATATATATATATATATATCTATATAGATATATATCTATATATATCTATATATATATATATATATATATATATATATATATATATATATATATATATATATATATATATATATATATATATATATATATATATAGATATATAGATATCTATCTATATATATATATATATATATCTATCTATATATATATATATATATATATATATATATATATATATATATATATATATATATATATATATATATATATATATATATATATATATATATATATATATATAAATATATATATATATATATATATATATATTTGCATTCACACTTAAACAGTAAAAGTTTACAACGTCACAAATGTACAGAATTCTATATTAAGCTACATATTTTTATTGTTCTGTGTCAAATGCTCGGGAAATATACAGGATCCTTTGTTTTGAATTACAACAAATTATCTTTCAATCAACATTGATGAATGTTTGTATGGACATCTTAAAACATTTAAAATCATGTTTCAGATGTAGAATATGTTTCACTTAGAATATTTCTATTAGGAATATACTATTTTAATTTTGTAGAATGAACAATAGAAAGTATAGCTTAGTGATATATATATATATATATATCTGTTTAAAAATATATTATCAGCTCAATACACGATTATTTTCATTATAGAAAACGAGTTTGCGGTTGATATTTTGGTCAATTAAATCGATATGTCTATATATTATATTAAAAACCGGTATGGGGAATCTCTTTTACAATTTAGAAATATTCCAATTTTAATTTTAGATAAGTATGTAACGTCCGATAGAGAGATCGGATACTTGCTTGATTCACTTTTTCGGACAATCATGACATGGCGTTGTGTTGATTAATAATGATAATTTCCAAACATATCAATGTGATATATCTCAATGAACTAGAAATAAGTGATATAACAGAATCAATAATACTCCTTAAAGATTTTAATCACGGCGGATGTGACCGGCCGAGAAGGGATGTTCACTCCTGAATAACACTTTATCCCATCTCTTGGTTTGCAGAGGTTTGTCTTGGTCAATTTCCATAAGATTTGTATGTATATCCTGGACATCCTAAACATTTATACTTTGGTATCTGATATTTTTTATACTATTATGGAAACGGACGGATTATTAATAAACAGACGATAAACGCTACGATACCGGCTTTTTTATCGTGAAATTTCCAATTTAAGTTGTAATATCCCACAGCCACCTGAATGAGGCGATCATATTTTACAAATGTTCCCATATTATTCTCCAGTTAATTTTGATTATGGATTTAACCTATAATTTTCTCAGATAATTCTATTTTGTGCAACCCACATTAAATGAGAAAAGAAGCCTAACTGATAATGCATGTCAGAATTTCAATACTGAGTTAAAGCTAGTTAGTCTAAAAAACAAAAACCCTAGTTTTCTCGATATGAACATATTTTGTCCCAGTCAAATCATGTTTTACTCGGTTGTTCTAGTCTATTTCCCTAGATCAACTAGGTGTTAATCCTTTTTGTTGTTTTCAAGCAGTAGAACTTAATGTCTACAGGGATCACTCCAGACGTTTACTCATCTTTTTTGTTTGATCTTTTTTTTACTATATGAAGGTATAATATCTTACTCAAGTTGTTGTGTATCCTTTTTCCAGTAATCTTTCATTTATGATCCTACTTAACCTTGTGAAAATAAAAAAAAAAATCCATGGGGAGGGGTTGGAAATTACAATGTTGCGAAATGTCATCCGGGGGGGGGGGGGGTGGCTAGTTCTGTCCCGTGTTTACCGTGACGTAATTATCCAGCCGTTCCAAATATCCAAAAGGAAGCTAAACCTATCATAGATTAACTTGTTAACAGTAAAGTGTTCTTTCTTCAAAATCTCTGTCGGACCAACAAAGAAGAATTATTGATGAAGTAAAGATATATATTAGTAGAGTTGCGAAAACGGTTTATGTGAAACATCGGCAACATTAATTGCATATAACCCCTGCTTAAACATCTTTGACATGTTTACAATCAAATGGTCATGTACTATGGCGTCTTGATTTCCAAGCGTGTTACGAAGATTACCAAGTGATGTTTCTCGCTGTATTGAGATATAATGAGACAAAATTGAGATCTTCTAATTTTTATAGAGTTTGTCACGTTGACAATATTTTTCTTCAATTAAAGCTAGGTGTTTGTCAGTTAATGTGGGTGACTGACAACAATTAGCTTAAACTGATGAAACATTAAGTTAAACTTAGAGTAACTGTTTAGCTCCATATGTCCGTGGAAAGCAGGGTAGTACTCGATCATAAAACGTTAATCTCTAAATATGTTTTTATACATAATGTCCAATCCATCTTGATAGCAGTAAATCAATTACATAAATTAAAGATTTATATAAATAATAACAAACATTACAAGTGTTAAAGATATACAACTCACCTGTAATATTAGTAATATCTGTGTTAATTAAATTTTGTTTTTAAATATCGTAGTGATTTCTTAGACCACGTGATTCATGTTTTTTCATTTTAGAATTTAAAACCATAACAGAGACAATAATCGGATCAGAAAGACGAACAAATGAAGAAATAAAACGATGGAATAACCCGGCTAATTGGAATTCCGCAAATCCTGGAAGCAATGGTGAAGAGGTATTACTGTTATCAAGCTGTAACAAGGAGGAAATCAAAATGTAATACATAAATCATCAATTTCTCGTATACAAATGTAGACGAAGTATATAAACTTGTTTACAATACAATGTCAATAGAATTAAGTAAGGCAATAGAAAATATGACTTTATATTTGTTTAAGAAAAATTAAAGGCATACGCTTTTTTCTCAAAATCACAGTATTAAACCATACGACTTCTCTACTCTTTACACAACAATCCCACATCAAAATTAAAAGAAAGGCAACTGTTGTTTCACTAAAGGTGGTGCCCAGATATAATTAAATAGCTAATAATTGGTTATCATTGTACTTACTTTGTCCAACATAACCCTGATTCTACACTTAAATACACCGACGTTGATATAAAAACATTCTAATACAGAATATGTTTGTAATGTGTGGACACGTGGTCTTTCAACAAATTGTCGGTATTACGATGGGAACCAATTATCCCCCTTTTTTGGCTAACTTAGCCCTTTATCCACACGAAGCAGACTTCATTCAGAAACTGCTGAATCAAAATAAAAAAAGGCTAGCGGTGTCCTTTGATTTGACATTTATATAAATCGACGGCGTTCTGTCAATTAATAATGCCAATCTTCATACATATGTCAATACGATATATCCAGCAAACTAGAAATAAAAGATACAACAAAAACAAGCACACACACTTCATACTTGGACATTTTATTTACTATAGATACAGGCGGGAAATTGAAACTAAGCTAAACGCGACAATTTCGGTTTTCCCAACGTCAATTTTCCACATTTAAGTAATAATATCCCACAGTCACCCGCATATGAAGTTAATACTTCACAAATGATCCGATATGCTAGGGCGCTTTCACATTTCATATAGAGATGAGAATACTCCCTGACAAAGAATTGATATTGGAATATCGAAAACCGCGTGTGATGTCAAAGTTCTGCAAATATTACGGTAGGTATAATGCTATTACTCTGTTTCACTAGGTGAAATGTTGAGTTGCCTTTTCTGTGCCGGTTGTCGAGGCGTCTGTACCAATTGTGACGGTGATTCATTCTTCACGTTTTTTTTTTTCTATTTGGGGTTGACTTTGAACTCAAGGCGGGTGTGACTGATCGACAGGAAGCTTACTCTTCCATGGTACCTGACCGCACCTTGTTGGTTTGCCAGAGGTCCGTGCTTGTCCATTTTTGACCAGATTTGTATGTATATCCTGAACTTCCTAAAGCTTTATACTTTGGTATCTGAGATTTTATTTATTTAAACTATTGACAAATCAGAGGAAAGAACTTTCGTTCACTATATATATGTATCCGTGTTTGTCCATATTGTATCATAATTGTACCTGTATCCTGGACATCGTAATAATTTATATTTTGGTATCTGATATCATTTTTATATTGCTATTAATTTTGCGAATATTCTATTGTTGAGTTGTTAATTCGTTTCATTTTTACATCAATATTTCGCACTGTTATTTCTTAGTTAGTTGTTTATATCATATACAGTCTGTTATCATGCATGCTTCTCTGTCAAAAACATTCTTATAGAATAACTTATACTGAAAATATATTAATAAATCTAACTTTCTCTGTATGTATTTTGTGCCTTTGTATTGTGTATATGTTTGTAAAGTTACTTTATTTTACTGAAAAATAACATTGTGTTTATAGATCAGAACCAATTTCTTACAATTTTGATTCCATGAATTTATCTATCACATTTGTCCAATCAACTGAAATTGATGTAAATCTCAACCGCTTTTTTCTGATTGCTTTGATTTTATTGCGTGTTTTTACACTATCGTCATATTCAGAAACCTATTGTTTTGATATTGTGGTATAATTAAATATATGTTTATATTATATGTATATATGAATATATATAATACATTTTAAATATTGAATTATGGTATTTGGTCAGGGTTCATACATCAACCCCTACAACTCCATCTGGCTAGAGAGTACGAGAATTTCATATCTTTGGTTGAGCAAATACAGAGAGAGAGAGAGAGAGAGAGAGAGAGAGAGAGAGAGAGAGAGAGAGAGAGAGAGAGAGAGAGAGAGAGAGAGAGAGAGAGAGAGAGAGAGAGAGAGAGAGAGAGAGAGAGAGAGAGAGAGAGAGAGAGAGAGAGAGCGAGCATCCAAGGTGAACATGGGAATCTTAAAATGATAACAACAGTTAAATTCCCATAAGATAACTATTTAAGATATGACTGTTTTACCTTTGGAATCATATTTTCACTTTCAAATCTAGTCTGGCTTGTTTTATTTGTTTTTTCTTTGGCCGTGTGTATCTTTGGATATCTGGGTTTATTTCTCTAAACGGAACTGATACGTCATTAGTATCCATGATGTCGAGGGACATTTTTCTTGCTCGCGGATTATTTACATGTTTGTTATTATGTTTATATTTTTCTGTATCTAATTTTTAATTAAAATCAACAACATTGTTGCCCATCTCATGTATTCTGTTTTCTATGTGTTTATAAATCTCTGGTGAGTCTGTATTTTACTACAGTCAATTTAGTATTCTGTTTTATTACTGTATCTATAATACAATACTTACCTTGGCTGTCATTATATATCTTTTGGATTTCATACTACAAATTATTAATTTAAAGAAAGGCTACGCCAGATGAATTAGATAAAAATGAGCTGAAAATACATTTGTATTTGTATCTTGCAAGGCATATATACTATTGCTTTGTATTCCAGTTAATGAAAAACATCGTTTTTCTTTATTCTGAAAATTTTGACAATTACTGATAATGTCTTTATGTCTTCTCTGACATCCAGCATTGTAATGTACATATATCTGTATGAATATCTATATTATAAACTGACAGAAAGGAAATAAATCCATATATAAATATATATATACATATATATATATTATATATATATATATATTATATATATATATATATATATATATATATATATATATATATATATATACAGTGTACACAAAGGTATGTTAACATTGTACATGTATATGATTAAAGATATATATTGTGGGTGATACATAACAGAACCATTCATATGTAAAATAAATGTAATCGATTAAAACGAACAATAAGGCAGCAATGGATCGATAAATGCAGCGATATATAAAGCCAACATGTTATACCGATGATATAACATTCTTCTCTTTACTATAAAACAACAACAATACAAATAACAATTGGCCTGACGAGCTATCTACACAGTCGACGTTTAATGATGACACATTTCCTAATATAATTATGATTACAATAAATTGTATTTACTAATTATGAACGTGTTTTCCTATAGATAATTATCAGTCATAACTAATTTCCGACAAAATACGTGTGGTCGATTTTCAGAATATGCAATTCGTCGCCTGAGACCAATGACACCCAGGGCAAACCAAAGATAAAAAACATTCAGTTACATGAACACGTGTACATATACATACATACATACATGTATACATACATACATACATCCCATACCTACATACATACACACATATATACATACATACAAACATCCATACCTCCCATACATACATATATACATAGAACCATACTTACATACCTACAAACATACCTACATACATACATACATCCATACATACATACACACATACATACATACATACATACATACAGACAGACATACACACATACACACACACATATATATATATATATATATATATATATATATATATATATATATATATATATATATATATATATATATATATATATATATATATATATATATATATAATATATATACATAAAAAAAAAAATAATATATATATATATATATATATATATATATATATATATAATACCTTATACCTTATATATATATACCCTTATACCATATATATATATATATATATATATATATATTATTAAATATATATATATATATATATATATATATATATATATATATATATTATAAGCATACTACCAAAGTTATAATGCTCAAGACGATATCGTTCATGTCAATTAGACGTCATCAAGGTTACGAGTCAGTCAACAGTAGGCATTACTTACCAAAGAGGAATCGAGTTGAGGTGGGCACGAATTGAAATGGGTTCGAGTTTACCAACATTCCGCAGAGACGTACACGTTGCCATACAGGTAGCAAACAAGCAAAAAAAAAACCAAAAAAAAAAAAAAAACCAAAAAAAAACAAAACCAAATAGAAAAAAAAACAAACAAAAAGAAAAGAAAAACAAACAAACACAAAACAAACCAAAAAAAGACAACAAAACAGCAGAAGCAGAAGAGAGAGAGTATCGGTAAATACATTGTGTTGTACGTTTAAGAACATAAATAGAGCGTCGAAATGCTTCGAGGAAGGAAATGAAGCTGAAAACAAATTAATAATTTGCCATCCTTCTTTGAATTTCCCCTGAAGCAACCTCAGTCTGTCAAGTCTATTTATATAACACTTCTGTTCAATCGTGGAGTCTCAAACTGGTCGACGAAAACCAATACATTCTTTTGTTTTATTTGTTTAACTTGAAAGTGATAAAAATATATGTGTAGAAATGCAATATATTTATTTATAAAAATGAAGAATTGCAGTTTCAATGAAATACTTTCCATAATTTAACGTGCATTCCTGTTTGACATGCTTTCCGTATCGATATAACAGCAGTGAACGGTACACGTGCGATCGCTAATTTGGGTTGTTTATATTACGTTGTTTTTATACATGCAAAATTTCCGACTGATTGCAGTGGACCTGTGCACTAGTTGTTATCAGTATGTCTTTAAATTGTATAATGTGTGAATCATAGAACGTTTTACGATAGTTCAATATTAGACGCTCATGGGCCTTTAACTGAACAAGACCAAGACGACTCAAGAACACAGACAAGATGCATTGAAATTACTTCTCAACAACTGGTAAGCGTTGAGATGCGTATCCATATTAGTGGCGTTTATATTCATTAACCAAACTATCTCTCACAATCATAACACAAATATTTCCATAATCTAACACGTAACGATCACGTATCCGTTACACCCACGCACTTCACTTAGTTAAAACTCCTGGCAAGTAGTGTTCACCTAACATTGTCATAGTCGAAAGGTAGATCTAATTAACATAATAGCCATCTAATCACACCACATACTTAGTGGACTGTGCTACACTTATATAGTTGTCAGTTGATTCACTTGCACCTAAATCACAATAGGTCGACTAGAATAGACTAAATTTGGGATTCTTTTTCTAGTAAGTCATGGCCGCTATATCAGAAGTAACACTACCCACTGTTTCCATACTTCAGCCAATGACTAAGTCAAAGAACCGTTCGTTCCTGGATAAACGTAAAGCCTTTGGAGATATCCAAGCTCAGGTCTGACAACCACGATATATAAAGTTCTTGTCATTTCGCGTTATCCTCCTGCTCGTGACTACCTTTATGCAGTTTAAGGGTGTCATGAATATTCTGAAAATTTGCACGGCCCCTTCCAGCCAAAATAAACAAATGGACCTATATAGGTAAATCTACGCCCACACAGCGAAGTCAACCGAAAGATAAAACTACCACACGGAGTCATATATAAATCCCCGCATTCACTCAACCCCAACAAACTAATTATTCACCACCATATGACTCTTGTCCAAAGATTACACAATAGATTCAGCGTTCCTTCACAGGACATAGCCACCACTTTCAGAAGTGAAACCCTCCCTGCACACTTCATACACAGGAACGTGGGCTATAGGGTAAAGGCCTATAATAAACGCCGACCTCCTCGCCATATCAGTCCCTCAATTAACAGACCTCTTCTATTATCCAATCCTTCGCCAAACTTCAATATTACTTACCCATCCTCTATCTCACATGTACCTGTGGACACCAAAACCACATATGCTGAAGTAGTGTCTCACAAAACACACAACTCTTGAAATCAGAGATCACGTGGAGGCGAGGGTGGCCACTTTACTAGAGGCTGCCATCATGGTAGCCAGAAATTAAGATATCGATGACAACCAAGCTCTCGAGTCTATCTGGAATATTGCAAATGACCCCACAAATGGGATACCACGCAAGGAGACTGTTAGTGTAGGCACACAAACCGAGTTGATAACCGTCACCGTGCCGGAAACATCTCAGCTCGACTCGGTAAATGAAACCAACGAGTCTTACCACACCAAGACACTAGATCTAGATAATACACCAGTAAATACTACTCGAACATTCACTTAAGTGAAATGATATCTTCCACCCAGTAGCATGCGAGAGGAAAAAGGGGCAAAATAGACCTCTGAAAGCCTCCACTGCGGTAAGGGAACTTGTGTATAACACATGGTCTGCCAAGTAAATCGTAGAAAGTTACACCAAAACACCACAATAACGTTATGGCAGGGCTAAACATTCTCTAATGGAACGTTGCTTTACTCAGCAACGGGCGTTCGTTTAAACAAATGATAGAAAATGTCAAGTCTGGCGTGGTTTGTGTTTTCAGGAGACCTACCTTTAGCCGGCCAGGCGCTACAACAGTCCAGGCTATGCAACACTCCGTACCGATAGAGTAGGTAAAAGATGGGGGTTTGGCCACATTTATCCTAGTAAGTTAGGAGATATACCAAGAGGGTGGTTAGAAAAACAAGGAATTACAGTGCACACAGACAATGCACCACTGCACATTATTAACATTGATAATCCGCCAAAACACAGATACATTAATTCCCTTCAGACCATTCACTCCAGTTTACGCATAGATCGGTATATGTGTGTGACGTGACTTCAATGACCATCATGAGCTCTTAGGTACCAAGCAGTCAAATGTGGCTGTCAGGGACCTATTTGAGTTCATTGAGGATAACACCCTCTGTTAAGTCGGTGATTGCACCGGCAACCGCATCAACCCCAACACATATGAAATGTCACCACTGGATAATACCGGTACAGCACATAGGTTAGCGAACATAGCTACGTGGTCAGTCATAGAAGATCCATGTGGGTCAGATCATTTATCTATGTTAAAAACATTGGAGTTACCCCCCCCCCCCCCACAAGGTCACCATTCAGCTACCGCTCTCTTACTTCCCTGAAAAAGCAGACTGGCCACTTTTCAAATATATCTGTGAGTCAGCTTCACTAGAAAACATAACACACAGATATTAATCAATACCTGGAAAACATTGACACCTTTTACACACAGCACAGCCACCTAAGCCATTCCATGTAGATCTGGTAAAGAGAAGACCAGACCAATTAATCCTCCATGGACTAATGCATCCATCAGGCCAAAAAGACATCCGACACGCATTCAAACAATTTAAAAAGGGTAAAATTACAAGTATTCAGAACAATAAAAAAAATAGCAATCACTAGAAAAAAAAAATAGCCGTTGAACAAAAGGCACACTGGAAGACCTACACTAAACAAAGACGCATTAGGGATGCCCTTTGGGAAGGTAAAAGCTCCCAAGGGCAAATCTAACAATAGAAACATTAATCCACTAGGACAAGCAATAACTCCAGAAGACAAAGCCAACACATTAGCTGCATCACTTGGAAATGCTAGTTCACATTCAAACCTCGAACCATTCACAAAACCCATAGGGCAGAGTTCGAGGCCACACACGAAAACTAACTTCGCGATTTAGGCCTCAACACGGGTCCTTTAAATGTGCCTTTCACTGTTGTGGAATTTAGGGACACACTCGCAGCTGACGGGTGATAAAATATCTTACACATTGCTGAAACACCTGCCTTCATTTTATAATTATCAGTTTACCATTTCTAAATAAAGTCTTAGTTACTCGTCAGTTTCCTTCCCTTCGGAAGTTAGCTACAGTAATACCCTTACTCAAACCGAGTAAAAATCCACGTTTAAAGAATATTGTAGGCCAATTTCGCTGTAATCTGATCAATGCAAACTCACAGAGACTGATAAACAATAGATCAAGGTGGTTCCTTGACACACATGACATCCTAGACTCCACACAGAATGTTTTCAGGGAGGCTAGGAGCATAATAAACCAATTAGTCAAACTTGTAACTCAAATGCACCACTGTAAACAAGCAACTTACCGGAATGGTATTTATGGATATTAGCAAAGCCTTCGATCTTGTTTGGCATAAAAGCCCATTGTACAATTTCAAACAGCATGGCATACAAGGCAATATATAAGACACACGCATTAGAGATGCCTGGGTGGAGGTAAAAGCTCTCGAGGGCAAATCTAACAATAGAAACATTAATACACTAGGACAAGCAATCACCCCAGAAGACAAAGCCAACACATTAGTTGCATCAATTGGAAATGCTAGTTCGCATTCAAACCTCGAACCATATCACAAAACTCATAGGGCAGAGTTCGAGGCCACACACGAAAACTGCCTTAGCGATTTAGGCCTCAACACGGGTCCTTTAAATGTGTCTTTCACTGTTGTGGAATTTAGGGACACACTCGCAGCTAAGAGAAACACTGCACCTCGCGGGTGATAAAATATCTTATACACTTATGTACTTATAAGAGTGCCCTGTCGACCGGACAAGCCCACAGTCAAGTCCAATGAAATACGTGAGGACAGAATCCTCGACACAATTGGTACAGACGTCTCAACAACCGCAAACGATAAGGCAAATCAACATTTCACTTAGTGAAACAGAGCAATCGCAAACAAGACTATTATACCAACCGTAAAATTTGCGGAACGTTAACATTACACGCGGTTTTCGATATCCCTGTATCATTTATTTGTCAGTGAGTAGTTTAACTCTGTATATAAAATATTTATATGTTGCACACGCCCTGGCATATCGGGTCATTTGTGAAATATAAACTCCATATGCAGGTGACTGAGGGATATTACTACTTAAATGTGCAATATTTACGATGGAAAAGCCGAAATCGTCGCGTTTGTTGTATAGCTTCGTTGCTTTCCCGTCTGTGTCTATGTTAAGTAAAATTTCTAAGTATGAAACGTGTGTGCTTAAACACACATTTCGTCTTTGAAATGGTTTGCGACGTAAGACATAAGAAGTCAATATCCATATAACATCGAGGAAACACTTTTATGTACAACAGTAATTAAACTGGGGTTTAAAATGTTTGACAAAATTCACCTGGTATCCACAACATAGCCTAGTTATATATATATTATATATATATATATATATATATATATATATATATATATATATATATATATATATATATATATATATATATATATATATATATATATATTTATATATATATATATATATATATATATCATTTTACAAAAAACAAAAACAAATAAAATTACTCAAATTGCACAAATTATCGGCCACTTGGCCTTTACCAACTGAAAGACGACAATATCTGAAACATTTGCACTGGAGCTTTGTATTGTGCAGACCTAATACTATGTAACTGATATACATATTGTCGTCTTTGACTTGATAAAGGCCATGTGACCGAACATTTGTGAAATTTGAATGTTTTTCTGGCCTAAATATGTTTAATTGTTTTTCTTTTTTGTTTCAATTTGGCAAATTGTTAAGTTTCATATGCATCAGTGCACTACAACATACTTCATAATTTTGAATTGACATGTTGATAATACCACACGTTGTTCTCAGAATTGACTGAGACATTCAAAGGTATTTGTTTACTTATCTACATTTAAAAAAATCGATATTGCGTGTTATTGCGTGTGATTTGTACCTAAGTATTTGTTTTCTAACGTCTATGAATCATTGCATTAGTCTATTACAACTGAACTGCAGACTAATTACTCAAAGTAAACGCATACCAAGTTGTTATTACGTAACAATATAAAAATATTTGATACCAAAGTATAAATCAATAGAATTTCCATTACAAAGATACAAATCCGAAAAAAATGCACAAACACGGACCTCTGGAAACCAAGATGTGGGATCAGGTGACATGGAGGAGTAAACATCCTCTGTCAACCGGTCACACCCGCTGTGAGTCGACAGTCAAGTCCAATGAAATACGTGAGGAGAGAATCCTCGTCACAATTTGTACAGACGTCTCAACAACCGCTAACGAAAAGGCAACTCAACATTTCACTTAGTGAAACAGAGTAATCACAAACAAGACTATTATACCGACGATGAAATTTGCGGAACGTTGACATATCCCTGTGTCAATAATTTGTCAGTGAGTAGTTTACCTCTGTATATGAAATCTTCATGTTGTACACTTCCTGGTATATCGGATCATTTGTGAAATGTAAACTCGATATTCGGATGGTTAAGTGATATTACTACTTAAATGTGGAAAACCATAAGTCCGGAAACACGGAATTCTTGAAATCAAGAGGTGGGATCAGGTGTCATGCAGGAGTAAGCGTTCCTTGTCGATCGAATCATCGTCACAATTGGTACAGACGTGTCGCCAACCTCAATCGAACAGGTAACTCAACATTTCAGTGAAACAGATTAGTCACAAACATGACTATTGTACCGACAGTAAAATTTGCGGAATGTTGACATCAAAAGTGGTTTTCGATATCCTTGTGTCGATATGTTGAACACACCCCGACATATCTTCTCATTTGTGAAATATAAACTCAATATGCGGGTGATTTGGGACATTACTACTTAAATTTGGAAAAATAAAGGTAGGAAAGTTGAAATCGTTGCGTTTGTCGTATAGCTTAGTTTATAATTTCTCGTCTGTGTATATAGTTAATAACATCTCTAAGTATGAAGCGTGTGTGCTTGAATCTGTTGTATCTTTAATTTCTAGATCGGCAAGATATATTGCATTTACATATGTATGAACATCGTCGTTATTAATTGACAAAACGTCGTCGATATATCTAAATTTCAAGTAAAAGGACACCACTTGTTCTTCTTTTGATTCAGCAATTTCTGAATGGAGTCTGCTTCATATGAATAAAGGAACAGGTCAGCCAATAAAGGAGCACAATTGATTATCATAGGAATGCCGATAGTTTGTTGAAAGACCACGTCCCCGAATGTTATAAATATACCATCTATTCGAAATCCCAGCATCTTTTTATATCAACTGCATTCATGTGTAAAATCAGAGTGGTATTTGACAAAATAAGTACCATGATAACAAATCAATAGGTATTTAAATGCGCGGGTACCACGTGAAAAAAAAAAAAAAAAACAGTTGTCTATGATGCTCTTTTAACTTTTTATGTGGAATTGTGATGTAAAAAGCAGAGATGTCGTATGTTTTGATACTGTGAATCTGAAAAAAAAAATTATGTGCTTTCAAATTTTCTAAAACTTTAGAATTTGTTAGTATCCGCATCTGATTTACACCGTTTCTGGAATAAGCAACTGTACAATACTGCTGACTAGTAGCCCGAAGTCAGTATCGGTTTTAGGTGCAACAAACGAACCTCATACGGACATGTGATTTTGAAGGATCTTGTCCTTTGAAAGTGGACTACGTTGTATGTAGGATTGCCAGAATTTTGTATTAAACCCTAGTTTCCCGAGAAAAACAAGGTTTAACTCATCTCTGTGATTTTGGCGCAGTTACACTGACTTTTTCGCAATTAAACATACCTTCCCAGTTAATGTAGGTCACTAAGAAAAACTCGGTTTAACTGAAAAAGCACACCAACATTATATTTCTAGATTTTCTCCAGATAAACCTCTTTTATCAGTTAAACCTAGTTTATTTCCAGTCAGTTGTGTTACAAATTAAATCTATTTTTTATTAAATTGATATTTGTTTTTCTCGTTACCCATACTAAATGGAATATCTGAAATAATAACAGCTGATAATGTTATGCTAAAGTAATATTTGGAACTATCAACACCATTTCAATTCTATATTATTCAAAAGCTAAGATAGTCATCTTTTTAACAGTGGTCACTCTTCGACGGATTTGGCTATGCATTTAGACTTATTTTTAGTCTTGTATCATACAGCTTTCCCTTTAGATTTTGTTTTAAATTGGAGCTGAACTGATGAAGTCTTATTAAAAGAAACTTTGGTATTATGTTTGTAAAATTAATATGTACTGGTTTCAGCAGAACTAGGGTTTAATGCAAATTGTTGGCAATCCTCCACACACACACACACACACACACACACACACACACACACACACACACACACACACACACACACACACACACACACACACACACACACACACACACACACACACACACACACACACACACACACACACACACACACACACACACTTTCAAGCGACGAAATCCTTCAAAACTACGTGTCAGCATTACGCACTTTTGGTGTAAGTACAACCGACACCGATTTGAGCTATCATATGTATAATGGGTACCTAAACTTCACAAAATCAAATATGAACAGAGGTACATAGCATGATCTAGCAAATTTTCCACCAAACCCTTATTTTTAACCCCATACCAAGATACCGACACCAGTTAAGGAGAAACTTCAGCAGTACTGTACAGTTGCTTTATTCCAGAAGTGGTGTAAATCAGATGAGGATACTTTAAAGTTTTTCAAAAACTTTTATAAAATTTGAAACCACACACCAAATTCACAATATCAAAACATACGACTTTTTCCAAATAACCAATTAAAAGAGACACTTTTTAGCATCATCGACAGGTGTATTTTCACTAATGTAAGTACTTGAGAATTTAAATAGCTATCCATTGGTTATCTCTGATTGTACACATAAATCAATTGGAGTTGATATGAAACATATGCTCGAATTTCCAATAGAAATTATTTTGTAATGTTCGGAGACACGGCATTTCAACAAACTGTCGGCATTCCTTTTGGGGACTAAATGTGCACAATTTTACGGACCTATTCCTTGATCTCTGGCAATTCACGATGAAGTAAAAGTAACAAATAATTATAACTGAATTTGGTCATTCTGATTCAAATAAAGAAAATATGTTCTTACGTATGTATGCATGTGGGTATATAGGTAAGTAAAATAGAAGAAGTGCCTCGAAAATCAAAGACCATTAGAACAAGACAACCGTGTCAACATGAAAAAAAACAATTGAAGAACAAATGTTCATTAAAAACCTCTCCGAGGAAGGCAGACTGTAGAGCACGTAGGTTAGTAGGCAGGTAGGTAGGTTGGAACTAGGCTGGTAGGTAGGTGTGTATTATGTAATGCAAGGTACTCAGCCTTAAGTAGGCGAACTTTTGATACCGTATTATAAATAATTAAACATATCTGGTATTAAAGTATATATCTTCGGGATGTCCAGGATACAGATAGAAACATGTAAAATAGTATTAATCTTCAGGATGTCGATATATATATATATATATATATATATATATATATATATATATATATATATATATATATATATATATATATATATATATATATATATATATATACGGATCTCTAGAAATCAAGAGGTGGGATCAGATGTCATGGCGGAGTAAGCATACCCTGTTGACAGGTCACACCCTCAGTAAGTCTGCAGTGGAATCCAAATGAAATCAGAGAGGAAAGAGTCATCGTCACAACTGGTACAGACGTTTCAACAGCCACTATCGATAAGATAACTCAACACTTTTGCTGTGCCCGAGTAGCGCAGTGGTTAGCGAACTCGCTTCTCACCAATGCGACCCAAGTTCTATCCTTGGATGAGACGGTTGAGTATGTGAGTTGGTATGATAGTCGCCAAATCGGACACGTAGGTTTTCTCCAGGTACCCAGGTCCCTCCCCACAACAAGGAACCCCGCACGTTAACACCAGGGCCAACGAGAAACATTTGCTGGATCCTGCTATGTGTCTTTCCTTATATGGGGTTTTGTGAAGTTTAGATTTGGAGTATAAATATGGTAATTCAAAAGTTAGTATTGATTTTAGTTACATCAAAAAACCAAAATACGAACACGTAAGTTTGACGAATAATTATATATTTTCCACTTGACAAATCAATCAGGTCACAATGCATATTTATATGTGCAACACATATGTTTATATGTTGATAAAATATCACCTTACACGTGCAAGATTTATTTAAAGTTTATTTACCAGTAAATGCATTGTCTAAGGTCTAAGTGCTTTATTATTATAGATGTTTAACAGAGCATGCAGATATACTGTATTGTGTTTGAAATTCGTTCATAGAGTATTTCGGTCAGTGAGATCAATAAAGCAGGCACATTCTTATACAACATTTTATCATATATCATCATTTCAAATACTGGTGTTCTCTAACGTTTCAGCTAATTTCTTGTATTTTTTCTTTTAAATATATATTTTTTTATTTCTTGTCCTTTAGATATTTCTAACCAAATTAGGGAAATGAACTAAAACTCAATTATCGTTCCTAACAAAACCAATTTGTCAGAAACCCATTATCAGAACCATTGCCAACATCACTTTACTTTTTATTGTATATATAGTCGTTTCTGACCTTTCCATAGATGACTAAATATTAACGTAAAGTAAGGTACTGAACCCAGTTAAATGTACCGTTTTACAAAAATCATGAATAAAATTTCCATGTGTATCGTTTAATGATGGAAAAATATCCATGTAACACTATCAATAATAATTAGTCAACATATAATACTTTTGTAACTTCGTGTACTTTAGCGACGCATTTAGAAAAAAAATAAGACAAATATACTTTCAATTATACTGACAGTATTATTAACTGACTGATAGCATTATTTGAGTACATATTCCGTGTCGTTGTATGTAGTTTTCATAGACACAGGTAATTTACTTTCGGTTTAAATCTATATTGCACAATTATTTCATAATTAGCGGTTACTCGGTGCATTGCGATTTATTGGCTGTTTTAAAACGAATAGACGTGACATTGATAGACGGGTGGAGGAGTGGTTTGCGTAAATGACGGACGTTCTATATTTACCTCGCCCTATATTTGTCTTTTTAGTAATGTAATAACTCTACATGTTATCTCACTTATTCCCTATAACTGCCCAACACGGTCTATGTGCAAGCTTGAAATAGTTGTCCCTCTTTACAAGTGTTCCAAACATATGGCATTGATCTATATCTATAAAGTGTATGTTTCCTACATGGAGGACGAGTGGTAAGTGAGTCGCGCTTTGAACCATAAAGTATATCACTGCTGATCAACGCAGGTTCGAATTCCGCATGACCTTTTTGTGATTTTTTGAACCAGTGTACTTCTGGAAGGCCAGTGTGCACTTTACGGGAACATTGTGATCGGGTTATTTTCACTATTCACAACAGGCTGCCACTAGTTTATAACTAACAAAGTGTTGAATGTGCCGTAAAAGAATAATATTATTCAAACTACTAAACTTCCTGTGGGGAAATATTGATTTTGTTAATATTAAATGATTTGTCGCAGAACATTAGTTTGGTGAAATAATCCCTGATACTTTACATCACAACAATTGGTGAAGTTTTTGTTAAGTATAAGATGATAATTGATCATTTGAAACTATTTATTATAACATATAAAAAGAGGTGTTTCAGATTGTAAGCGTAGATTTACATATCGTAATGTTTATAGGACAGCGACTCTGGTCTGTTTTGTTCACAAATATATCCAGAATGTTCTACCTTTAATCAAAACACATTTGCTTTCTTCGGTTTTGGATATTAATTTGTTTAGACATTTTGATTGACTCTTTCCATGATTATTCTGATTTAGTACATTTAAACATTTTCAAAGATGTTGACTTTGATTCTGACTGGGATTTGGAAAAATGATAAATATATAGAAAAAAAACATTACTCTTAAAGTCGAAAATTACATACAATGTGTTGTATATCATTTGTTGCCCGACAGGTATGATTAAATAAATACAACGTGTATGGAAACATGAGCACAACTCTTAAATTTCTGTTTTTTTTTTTTCATTTCTCTTCTATCTATTGAGTAATCAAATGATCTCGAAACCAGGTCATTTAAACTGAGGTCTGTACTGTTTTGAACTTCGCCCGTTGTATATAAATATATAATTATATAAAGGACAGCAACTCTTAAAGTCGAATATGACATATATCAGTTGTTGTTATCAAAAGTATTCAAGCGAAATGTAGTTACGCAGTATATTATGTTGTTGTTGTTGCTGTTGTCAAGAATGTTTCACTTACATGGAGACGAAACTATCTATAGACGAAGTGACACATATCCCGATCTCTTACATTGAATTGTTTTAAAGGCAGCATGTATTAGACTTTTTTTATTATTCGGTTATGTTTGGTCTAACGTTTGCACTGCAGTGATGCCGTGGGTGTTGGCCCACATAGATCAGTTATTAATAGCGTCCTGCTGGTATTCGGATGATCCTCAATTCGTTTCCACACATGTTTCCTTACTTGAAACAACGCCTATAACCACCGCTTCGTTGCTGCCTCTGGATAATCGTTTGTCGGAATTATAAAGTGTATATAGAGATCCAGTAACGTTATGTCGCTACTAACCAAGCAGCTTATACTGGTTTTCCATTCCAATTGTACCATACCCGAATTTCGAAAAAAAAAAAGAAATATTGATAACAGATAATACCCTTAGATAGATTATTAAAAAGTACGCTGTGTGTGGTTTTAGCTTTACTCGTGGCACATTTATTTCGGAAGATTGAATAATTGTTTTTTTTTCTGTTAAGAAAGGTTTATTGTCCAGATATATTAATTCTTCAGTCAGCCAGGGTTGGGGTTCTGGATTCAGACTGATCACAATGTCTCGTACAACTCCAACTGTTAGTGATTGTATAATAGTATGAGTATAATATACATGTACAATATAATCATATATGTTATATAGTTTAACTAAATAAGAATATAATATGTATGGTAATTTTGAATTTCCATTTTGAATTTTTTTACATTTATTTCGTTATTTCAATTAAAAATATTAAATGCAGATTTTTTCCAGAGCAATAGACAGAAGAAGGGTAGAGCAGGATATAGTGATAAAAAGTCAAATTGAAAGATAATAAAAAAAAGTAAAACAAAGAAAATGAAAAATAAATAAGAAGAGACAGGAAAGAAACTTACTCCTATCTGATATTTAAAGACATAAACATACATATACATATACATATACACACAAATATTGATTTCTCATTTGTACTTGTACAATCCATATATATGTGCACACTGCATTATCCATGCATATATATTTACCTATCCATATCAATTATAATGTACATATACAAAATTGTAATTATAAACATTTTTGTGAGGGAGGTAACTAATGTAGTATATTGTTCTATTTCAGTAACTATTGTGTTCAAATGACAATATAAAAAAGTTTTAGGGATTGGCTTCAGAATCTTCAAATAAATTGTTCCATGGAGACGAAATTTTAGCGAAGACTTCATTTTTGTCATACTTGCATCAATGCATTTTTCTGTTATATAATTTTACTGAAGTTGATTAACAAAAACTGATAAATTAGGTATTGTCTTTTGTTTCAGACACTTATAGATATAATGCTTTGTACTACGAATGATGAAATTTGTTACATGAATCTGTGCTGGATTCTGATCTCCAAAATGAATATTTCTTTTGTTAAAATCCACTAATATCTGTGTTTTTTTTATATTTTTACAGATAATATTCGTCATAGTCTAAATATTTTGTGAAATTGAAAAAGACATGTTCTATACTCTTTACATCTTTATGACAAAATTCACATATAACTTCATATTTAACTTTTATTTTTTTTTTAAATAACTGCCTACAGGTAATGGCCTACAGCTGTTGTTTTGAAATAGAATTCAAAAACCTCTTTAACATTTAAATTAAAAGTATCTATGGGATTCCATTTAATAATGGCTGTGGGTATAGTCTCTTTTAAATTTAATAAATTGTACAAATAGTCATTTCCCTTATTACTAGGAAACGAGGTATGTAAATGAAATGGAATATATGGAAACATATTTACAACTTTACATCCCCCATATCAATATTAAGTTATCTCAAATATTTTGATATTGTACTTTGTATTCCATTAAACTGTAAAGGACATATTTAGTGTGAATCAAATTTTATTTGAAACTGTTATTTGGTCAGGAATGTCTTCAAGAAAGTCACCTATCAACTTAACGCCTTCTGATATCATTCCTTTGTAAAAATAGATTTGTTATTGTTTTTTTTTTTTTTTTTCAAATTACACCATATTGGTAACAACATGATGTTATCCTCAGATACATTTACCTCTAGCTGTTTATTCATGATTTTCTGCCATGCCAAAAATGTGTCTTTCCAAAAACTATTTTTATTTTTTTTTAACTTTTTTTTTTTATAAAGTTATCTCCAAAATCAGAAATTTGTGTAGCAATGTAATTCCCATGTAAAATCATGCAAAACATGTAACCAGAATTGCCCACCCTTTAATATTATTTTTACCAAGGAGCACTTCAAAGAAATGATAAAACTTTTTAAATCATTTATTTTAAGCCCACCCCTATCTGTATTTTGAGTCATAATTTCTCGTTTAACCCTATCACATCTTGGCCCCCATGTAAAAGAAAAGAGATACTTAATGAGACAATATATTTTTTATTTCTATTTTTGGGTTCTGCAATGCTATAAAAAATATGGTTTAATTTTGGAATTATTGATGTATTAGCAACTATTATTCTACCAATTGGAGTAAGTATTCTTCTATTCCATTGTTTAAACAATGGTTCAATTTTAGGTATTTGTAATTTAAGGTTCATTTCTGTCATTTTATCAGGATCATTTGAAAATTCTATACCTAGCAGTGAAAAAACTTTTGACCCCCAGTATAGTTTTCATTTACTATGATATCATTGGTAAACTTGTCTTAACCTATCCAGATAATTTTTGTTTTTGTATGGTTAATTCGAAGACCAGACATAATAATAGTCCAACGTATCTAAAGCTGCAAAAATATTCTTTTAGACCCATCTAGTATAAAAGAAGTGCCATCCGCATACTGAGATATTATTTGTTTAACATCATTAATAGTTATCCCCGTTACATTTACATTATTCTTAATCAAAATAGCATTGATTTCTGGACACAAGAGAAAGATATATGACAAGACTGGATCTCCTTGATGTCACCTGTGCCTTATATGTATTTGTTCTGAAAGGAAGCCATGTTGTATAATTAAAGCTTTCATATCAGTATTTAAAATATTTGGATCCACTGTATTACATTTTGTCCAACACCAAATAATTTTAATACTTTATAAACAAAATACCATGATACTGAATCAAAGGCTTTTTCAAAATCAATAAGTACTAAAAGACCAAGAATTTTGTGAGTTTCTGTATAGGACATAAGCTCATAAATATGTCTGGTATTTTCACCTATGTATCTTCCACGCATAAACACAATCTGTGTATTAGATATTAAAATATCTAAAGTGGTTTTTATTCTTTTGCTTATGCAGCGAGATATTAACTTGTAAAATACATTTAAAGGAATTATTGGACGCCAGTTTTTTAATACTGCCTTGGTTTATCCCCTTTAGGAATACAAGTTATGATACCTAATCGCTGAGTGATTGGAGGGAGTTGTTTCCTAAATATACAATTCATTGCCCTTATTATAAAATATTTTAAATCCCCCCATACAAATTATATTAATTCTGTGGTAAAGCCATCACTCCCTGGTGATTAATTTGTAGTTGTCATTTCTTTAAGAAAAATCGGATACCTCTTTAATTCAAAATTTCTTTTCTAAATTATTCACAATATTGCAGTCAGGTTTGGGGATGTTTTTTTTTTAAAGTTTCATTTACGTCAAACTTTAATAAGCTCGTCTTCCTTACCTGAATACAGATTTTCATAAAAACAAATAGTTGGTTTCTTTTATAATTCTATTTTGTTTTCTACACACACCTTTCCCGTCCACTTCTAACTTATGTACTGTCTACTTTATATAATTGCGTGATTCCAAATTAAAAAAAAAATAGTTTTTTGGTTTTTCTCCTTCTTCCACCCATTTTACTCTAGATCTTATCATGTGACCTTTTAATTTTTCTTTTCTTATTGCTTCTAAATTTTCCTTCTTTTTGTAAAATTTCGAAACAAATAGTTCATCTATTATTATCACAATTAATTTCTAGGCTATTAATTTCCTGTCAAAGCTTTTTTCTCTGTTTTATCCCTATCACTTTTTTTAAAACTAGCATGTGGAATAGAGATACCTCTAATTTCCATTATTTCAACTTCTAAAAAAGTACTGGCATTAATTGTAAAATCAATAATATCATTCTGAATGGATTCGATCATATGCGGAGCATATCATATATTAGCATATTGTTTTTTTACATTTAATATTGTTTCTAACTCTTTCTATGAAGCATTTATCATAAAGAAGAAGATTGTTGAATTTCCATAAAGCTTTTCCTTTTACAAAATAAAAAAAATTTAGTTCTAATATAATGTTGGAGTGATCCGATTTGTATCCTGCTTTAATATTTATGTTTTCTATTAAAATACTGATATTTTCTGAAGTTAGTTAATAGTCTAGTCTTGCATGTTTTCTAGATTTTTTATGTCATGTAAATATCCTTTTGATCTCGGTTTAGAGTCCTATAGTAGTTTACTAAATTAAAGTGTTTCATTACTTGTAACAATTTATTTTTAGTCATTGGTTATTAATACAGACATAATTATGAGTGTTTAATTCCTGATTTAAAGTTAAATTAAAATCACTACAATACACGTAAAAGGAATTATTAAATTCTAAAATTATTTCTTCCAAATTCTCATAGAAATTAAGGCACTCTGTATTAGGACCATATGTATTTATTAGGGTTTATCAATTGTCATTTATACTAAGATCAAGTGCAAGTAAATTCCCCTATCATCTTTTTTTTTTTAAACATTTTTAATTCAAAGTCATTATTAAACAGAATAGCAACACGTCTTGAAGTAGATTTGAAAGAATTAAATATACATTTATACCCCACTGTGCTTCTATATATGGTTCTATATCAGTAATATAATGGGTACCTTGAAAACGCACATTATTGTAACATTTTTTCTTGTAGTGATTTAAGACGTCTTTTCTTTTAGAAGCAGTAGCCAATCCCTGACAATTTATAGATGCAATCATACACGTTTTTAAGTCCCCCATATTTAAAGGATGTAGAATTGTACAGGGAAGTTAAAATTAAGTACATGTAATTAAAATGCATCCTCCCTTACATATTTACAAAATATGAAGATTTTGTTTTTCACAAATGAAGAAATGTATACATAAATACGTGTGTACACATCCAATATCCAGTTGGCTTTGCGATAGGTGTAAGAGGAGAGGGCTGGAGTACAGTCTGACAGTGACAGTGAATAGGATATAAAGAAGAAAAAATGCTGACTAAAGAAACATGTAGTTGATACAAACACGTAATAGTGGAATAAGGGGTGATCAGGTTACGTCGTATTTCAAACATAAATAAGGAAAAAACGAGCAAATACCTGCAACAGCAAATATACATATTCACAACAAATATGAAAATAATTCAGATACCAAAGTATAAATCAATAGAGTGTCCAGGACATAGATACAAATCCGGTAAAAATGATCAAACACGGACCTCTGGAAGCCAAGAGGTGGAATCAGGTGCCATGGAGGAGTAAGCATCCCCTCTCTACCGGTCACACCCGCCGTGAGTTCACAGTCAAGTCCAATGAAACACGTGAGGAGTGTATCCTCGTCACAATTAGTACAGACGTCTCAACAACCGCCAACGAAACGGCAACTCAATATTTCACTCAGTGACACAGAGTAGTCGCAAACAAGACTATTATACCTACCATAAAATTTGCGGAACGTTGACATTAAACGCGGTTTTCGATATCCCTGTGTCAATAATTTGTCAGTGAGTAGTATACCTCTGTATATGAAATCTTCATATGTTGCACACGCCCTGGCATATCGGATCATTTGTGAAATATAAACTCCATATGCGGGTGACTGAGGGATATTACTACTTAAATTTGGAAAATTTACGACGGGAAAGCCGCAATCGTCGCGTTTGTCGTATAGCTTAGTTGCTTATTCCCCGTCTGTGTTTATATTAAGTAAAATGTCTAAGTATGAAGCGTGTGTGCTTGGTTATGTTGTATCTTTAATTTCTAGTTCGCTGGGATATATCGCATTGACATATGTATGAACATTGTCATTATTAATTGACAAATCGTCGTCGACATATCTAAATGCAAAATTAAAGGACACCGCTAATTTTTGCTTCTTGTGATTCAGCAGTTTCTGAATGAAGTCTGCTTCGTATGAATAAATGAACAGGTCGTCTAATAAAGGAGCACACTTGGTTCCCATAAGAATGCCGACAGTTTGTTGAAAGACCACGTCTCCGAACATTACAAATATATTGTTTATTAGAAATTGCAGCATGTTTTTATATCAACTTCAGTGTATTTATGTGTAGAATGTTTGACGAAATAAGTATCCTCATAGCCAATCACTAGATATTTAAATTTTCGGGTATCACCTTTAGTGAAAAAACATTTGTCTATGACGCTGAAAAGTATTTCTTTTATTTTTTTATGTGGAATAGTTGTGTAAAGAGTAGAGAAATCATAAGTTTTGATAATGTGAATTGGAGAAAAATTGTGTGCCTTCAAATTTTCTAAAAGCTGTTTAGTATCCAAATCTGATTACACAACCCTTGAGTAATGTGTTGCCCAGAAAAACAACATAATCAACGATTTGTATATTACCTCAACATGCGTATACCGAACCCGCATCTTCGGGTTTCAATCCGCCTTACATTAGGTGATACAAAATCGGTATACGTATTAAACACAGAAGTCTAATTATGAACTAACACAGATGTCTCTGGAAATAATTCACATATCAATATCTACCGTCCATTACGAAAAGGGAAAAATAATGGAGAGACATAAAGTAACAAAAAAGTAACCTTCCTCAGCAAGATATGCATTATTCACAATACACATATTTACACATACCAGGTTTCTAGTGTCATTTACATGACATCTACACTTATATATACAGCGGATATACATTTAATCTACATTTTTTTTTTATAAATTGATACTTGTGTATCGGACATTTTCTCAAGTCACAGTCACAGTGATAACTGTTACATTATTCTATCCTCAATCCTGTGTAAGGTCCATGTACTTATATTCTACTTCTAAAAAATCAACTCCATTCATTCTATTTATTTACCCGTAATACAAAATTAGTTTAATGGTATATAAATAGAGGTAAATAGGCTAATGACGTGATAATGTAGTGTAATAACATTCTGTGGTTGGTTGATTCAGAGGGGATTGGTGAATAGAAAGACAAAAAACAAGCAGGAAACATGACAAATGACGATTTGTGATGACAATGCGTCACTTTAAGACCAAAGGGTATGATGAGTGTGATCACTCTCTGATTACTGTCCAAACTGAAAAGTCTCTCTCTTTCTTTCTCTCTCTCTCTCTCTCTCTCTCTCTCTCTCTCTCTCTCTCTCTCTCTCTCTCTCTCTCTCTCTCTCTCTCTCTCTCTCTCTCTCTCTCTCTCTCTCTCTCTCTCTCTCTCTCTCTCTCTCTCTTCTCTCTCTCTCTCTCTCTGATGTAACTTGTTTAATAGTAACGTTTCTGAGTTTTACCAGAATTTTGCCATTTTGAAATGCATTTCTAATCGTGGCACGCCTTTTTGCTGTAAATATAAGAGCAATATTATAAGCAGCTAGTCACGATTGATGAATATTACTGTTTCCTGTAATTTCGACCTGCTTTGTAAAACGATGTCTCTTAATCGTCACTGCACAAAATACCGTTCTACGTTGACCTTCTCTGAATGTGCTTAATCGATGCGCTGTATCGATATAACTATCGGAAATATCAATGTCCAGTTTTTCTTTAAACTTTTTTTTTTCTTTTTTTTTTTTTTTTGTTATTGTATACTTGTTTTGGTTAAATCTGTGTTTTTTATACTCTTTATGTTCACTTCCACCCAAAATAACTTTCTGCAGTTAATATGCGTTACGAGTTAAACCTACTACGGCTCACTTCGGTGATCGAAAAACTTTGGTCAGTTCTTTTATTAAATCACCTTTAACATAAGTTTCACACCCTCCCAAGTAATACAATTGTCAAATAACTAAATTCAGCACTTAGTACTCAATTTAAAAAGCCAACCCAGGAAAGCAAGTATGTCTACTGCAATAGATATCTCAAAGTATGAACCGCACAACATTTCATAATATCAAAATAAGTTATATTTTGTATATAAACCATGCAAACATTGGCATACTGGAGTGCGCAATGTTTATGAAAATATTCACATTTGCTAGAAATACTTTGTATACAAATTATATAAAATATGTATTAGATCATGCTTGCTGAAACTACTCAGAAACTGACTTTACTTTAGCTTAGCAATTACTACTGATCGGTCATTTCTAGGATTGTAAATGAAAATGCAGTCTACATCCTAAAATAAACCAAGAAAGACAAGATTCGAAATCGATGTTATTTATTGCATGGAATACAGTATTATATATATATAATATATATATATATATATATATATATATATATATATATATATTATATATATATATATATATATATATATATATATATATATATATATATATATATATATATATATATATATATATATATATATATATATATATATATATATATATATATATATATATATATATATATATATATATATTTATATATATATATATATATATATATATATATACCAAAACAATGCACAGCATTAACAATTTACTTAGTACATATCTTCTATTTACAATACTAATTAGCCAAATTATATCTATTTTAATGACAGTTACTTTCGCTATAAGTAATGTAAACATATTATATACAGATTTTGTCCTTTTCCAATATATGCCAATAAAACCCCGATGTCTAGGAAAGATTGGAAGCCGAAGTTCACCTGTTCGATTGCTGTACCAATTGTGATGATGTTTCCTTCCTCACGTATTTCATTTTGTTTTGAGTGTGGACTCATGGCGGATGTGGCCGGTCGATAGTGTATGCTTACTCCTCCATGGCATCTGATCTCACCTCTTGATTCCCAGAGGTTGTATCTATATCCTAGACATCCTGGATAATTAGACTTTGGTGTCTGTTTTTTTTTTTCATATTTCTTAGAGGGGAAATTCATATTGTTTAACAATATCCCCATATCGACCACAACATTTCTCTAACGACGATTTCAAGCGATAAACAACGTAACCTTAATTTAACAGCTGATTGGCGAGTCGTTTCGCTTTCAGAATAAAGCAATCATAAGAAGAGCATACCCTGGCATAACCACAGGAGACCGAAACTATGTAAATAAAATAACATCTAGTATAAGCAGCATGCGTCTATACCATATTAGTATATATAATACAAAAAGGAACTCAACGGCCGGAGAGATAAACATGTAAACAAATAGATTGACTAGCCTGTATCTCCACTCACAAACAACCAACAATTAAAATCAGGTATCTGTACACAGGAGAGTATCTATACTATCATCTTCTAATAAAACATTTTGCGCAAGCCCATGCAATAATTCTAAATTTCCTCACTTGTTCTATCTAACTACGGTTTTAAATTTCGAGTGAACTGCCATTGTGGGTGAAGTGACGTTTTCTCGGGCTGAAAACTAATAGAGTCACTTTTTATATGTTATTGTATTATCATCATTAAATATGAATAAACAATTCAAATTTTAAATACGTTTAATAATTTAGGCAAACATAAAAACATTGCAATGTGAAATATCAAATGAAGTGATATGTTATAACTTGCAAAGAGTTGTCATTTTCAAATAAATATTCAGTCCAGATCGTGACTCGACAGGACGTCACGTGACCCGCAATGAAAGTCCACTCAAATTTTAAAACCGTAGGTTGATCGGATTAGTAAGAGCATTTTGAATCATTGCATGTACTTATGACAAAATTGTATAAGAGGACAACAGTAGATATATTCCTCTGTACAGGTAACTGGCATTTAATTGCTGGACGTTTGTAAATCGATACGAATAAGAAGTCTGGTCAGAGTAACCTCATCTTTTCTATTACAAGTGAGGACTGGTGAATTATTAACACGTTTTGTATTTATCCCATGTAATTCATTTTCAGTTTTCCGATCCCAATGTTGTTGAAGCATTGTGATTATGTAATTTGGAATAGATGGCTTAAGATCTGTGAAAGGAATTTTATTTTCAGACGGTACATTTTTAATTACTAATTTTGCAACTTCATCAGCTTTTGTATTTCCTTCTATGCCGATTTGGCCAGGAATCCAACTAAGGACAATCTCTGCACCTACAGTTGTCAAACAATGTGTTGTTTATGTTATTTCAAAAATTATATTATTAGGAAGGTTTGTATTTTCAACTGATTTTAAACAAGACAAAGAATCTGAGAAAAAGACACATTTTCTTATAGCTTTTGTCTTTATATAATTCAATGCCAGTAAAATTGCTGTGGCATCAGTGGTGAAAACAGAGGCATCATGTGAGGACTTCAAAGTTAATAAAAGCTGCAGCTGAAACGTTGGTTGAGAATTTTGATCCAGTAGTACATGTATCACACTTTAGCTGAATATCCGGGAATTCCCCTTTTGCGTAATTTCCAGGAATTTTGTAAAAAACGGAAATTCAATAAAAACGGGAATTCCACTCCTTGGTATTTATAGAGGCTCAACAATAACAACCTTGTTATATTAATTTTATGATACTAAAGCTTGCATATTTGACATTTACTTAAAGAAAAAATATCTATATATAACAAAGATTTTTTATGGATAATTTAAAAAAAGGAATATTATTGATAAATGGAAACTTATTCCACATGAAATGAAATTAGAGATTTTTTCGAACTTACCTATTTCCAAAATAAAAGAATTAGGTCTTCCAAATAAAGACGCGGGGTGTATCTACAACCGTACATGGTCTTGTGAAAAATGGGACGAAGATAGAGATTGGATGGTATATCTCGAACATAGAAAGTGTTGGGGAGGATTACTAAAGGGAGGAGAATATACCATCTGGGGTGAAGAAGATTATCCTCCCTGGGATGAAAAAGTAGATTAGGTAAAAGTGGAGAGGTTACAAGAGTATGACGCTATATTCGATGTTAATTAGGAAAAGGTTTATGAAGGTGAAGATTATACATATGAAAGCATAATGAGATACTTAAACGAACGTGGTAAAGACCCACATGAAGATTATGCGCATTATGTATATGGTTATATATTAGGGATGTTTTATTTAAAATATAGAGAAAAGGAGTTTTTTTTTAAGGAAAAGTTGTTGAAACTTCTTTGGATACTGCTCATGTTGACATTTTTGTTTTTAGATATAATATCTCCAACAGCTTCTAAATATACACAGTCTACTATTTTCGATTGGTATTTAGATGTTTTGAATAAGAATGAGAATATATCGTATGGTATTTATTTTCATATTCACAGTATTTACCTGTTATTAGAATACGTTCAATGATTTATAACTTGCATGGACGGAAGCGTATTAGAATTTGATTAAACCTTGAGAATGCTTAAACGTCTTTCAAGGAATAGGAATTTTATTGCATGAAGGATAAAAGAGCGTGAACAAAATGGGGAAATAAAAAAAATGTTTAAGACTTTTTTTTAAATGTTGAATAAAATATTTTTTTAAAAAAATATTTAAGAAATTAATATCGTTGTTGATATTAATTGTATGGTGTGTGATACCATAGCTTAATTTTTTGAAAATGACTATATATAAAATATCTATTATAGCAAAAGATAGAGGGTTTGATTGGTCAAAGAAAACAACAACACACATTGACACATTGACGATTTAATAAATAAAAACATATTAGAGCGTTCAAAGTCGTACAGATGTGTTTTGATCGATGAGTAAAAACATGATACATTTACATTTTTATAGAATTGTCTTAACGTTTATAGGGGAGTCTTATCAAGGGATTTAGTTCATGATAATGCAGAAGATATGATAAAATACATATCATCGTCACCCATGAGAAATGGTCTAACCCGTATAGCACGTTTTATATGACTATTTATGATGATTTCGAAAACATTCGTCTCAAAGAACTAGCCCAGTACAGGTCAACATCATTGATGTTGATATATTAAATGAAATTATTTATACGACTTCTGGTAATTACGACGACAACATTATGATATATCTTTATAAAAACGGTAAGCATTTCGATGTGATTACGAGCATGAGGGGTTGTTGAGTAAGAGTTATTACTGCCATAGTTGTAAAAAGTCGTATGTTAAAAGAGATTGTCATAAATGCCCTCAACAATGTTTATTGTGTTTTAAGTACAAATCTAATCCTTGGGGTGAAAAAATTGTGTGTGACGTATGCAACAAAAATGCTTTAAAGAACACAGACGTATCTGCGCTGAGAACAGTTCATCTTCAGTTTGCCAAATCGTTCAAAAATGTTTGCGGTATAAACGAATCGTTAATTATTTACACGACGAGAAGCAAAAGCATATTGGTGGACTTTCTTAATGTAGTAATTGCAATCAATATTGAAATATGACAACTCATCAATGTTATATTTTAAAAAAGAAATGTCTAAAGGCGGTTATTGTAAAGAGGAAAGGATTGAATATGATCCAGATTACACGTGTTATAACTGTAAATCGAGAACGACCAAATATTTGTTTTACGACATTGGGGCAACTGAAGACACGGGTACACATATACCCAATTTAGTGATTTGCCAAGATTTTGGTGGCGCACAACACGAGTTTCCCACTGTAGATGACTTTTGTAAGTTTGTTTTAGATACTAAAGAAGGCACCTGTATAGCTCATAACTCTACGGTGTACGATGCTCAGTTTTTACTACGATGTTTCGTAAAAAACAACATTAAACCGTGCGTTATTTAAAACAGTACCAAAATCATGTACATGGAAGTTTACAAAATAGTTAAGTTTATAGATTCCATTAATGTTGTAAATAGTCGTCTGGCGGATTTCCCTTAAACTTTGGGTTGAAAGAACTGAAAATAGGATATATTCCACACGTTTTTTAATAACCCTGTCATAAAGTCTATAAGGGGCCATTACCTAGTAAAAACATTACGGCTATGATTACATGAGTGCTATAGATAGAAATGATTTTTTGGAATGGTTGTAGAACATAGATCCTCTACAATACATCACTATTGCAAGCGTAAGTATGGCTATTTATAGAAGTTAGTACATGCCCGAAGATACTATAGCCGTACATAAAGATAAAACATCTTTGGAAACACTAATCTCTATCTCGTGTTTGGAAACCGCGGCAAAAAAGATGGTGTAAAAATTCAACACGCTTTAAATGGTGGTGAATTTCACATAGACGGCGTTGGTAAAATAGACGGTTATTCCGAGGAAACAAAAAACTGTTTACGAATTTCAAGGTTGTTTTTGGCATGGTTGCGCAACGTGGTTTACTTCTGGAACAATTAACACTAAGAACCAAGTATATATGATTACATTCAGAAAAAAACACAGACATTAAAAATAATAAAATAAGGAAAACAGGGTATAATTTAATCGAAGTTTGGGAATGTCAACTGAATAAAAAAACCTGTTGATTAATCAATTAGAGGTTGTAACACGTTTAAATCCTGGGACAATTTTTTTCGGCGGAAGAACTAATGTTACTAAATTATTGTATGATTTTAAAAAGGGTGAAAAGGACGATACATCAATTTCGTGTCCTTGGATCCAACGGTTCAGTTTTATAAGCCTTATCCTGTCGGACATTCTACCAAAATTTTAGAACCTTCAAAAGAAGTTCCTTCATGGTTTGGGTTTATTAAATGTAAAATCATACCCCGAGAGGTCTATATCATCTTGTTTTAAATTAAATGTGGAAATGCAGAAAACTGCTTTTCCCGCTGTGTAAAACAGCAGTGAGACTTATTCGGAAGATAGCACTATAGAATTGAATTTTAAAACAGATATAGAGAATAATTAAGGTTATGTCTAATAAACAAAATTAAAATGTTTAATAAATACCATATGCTAAAATATAACACTTTTTACCTTGGCTGTATTCATGTTTGGCAAATTCATGCAATTAGTATTGCTATTACAGGCCTCTCTACTTTTGCAGTGGGATTACAATGTATATAACAAAATACGGACAATATTTCAGTTAAGAACCTTTCAGTGTTATAGCATAAACCTTTCCTATTTTACGTGAGTACCTGTATTGATATTAGTTGATATACACATATATCACGGGTAACACAATACCTTATCGCTATATATTTAAAAACTATGGTAAATAGATAATAAAGAAAATGGGATCTTAGAAATACCATTTAAGTTACTTAAAACCATTAACAATACTTATCAAACAGAATGAATAAATCATATACAGTCAGGACAAATACCTAGAATCACTAAACAGAAGCGGAACTAGAAAGATATCAATTGGGAGATGCGGGTGATTAGCTTAAGCATCAACACAGATAAAGAAAACAATTATGACTAAGTTACTAAATAAAATTATATATAAATATATACCTTGAATGGTAATACAAATAAATACACTATAATGTAAATCAGTCTATCACAGATAGGAGGGGAGGAGGGGACATTAAAAAGTAAATAGTAAACACATATAACGACACCAAAGAATGTCATGGTCTGTACATAAAATCACATTATATTAGTTTGTTATGTTACATTCGCTAGGCACGGTTACATCTATTACAATTATAAGGTATTGTGTAATCAGTGATATAATTGTATCTACTTAATGTACCTAATAAATCCCTCTGCCAAAATATCGAGGACTAATTGCAATTACAATTATATACAATTAGAAGGGCATAGGACCGTTGTGTAAATAAATTTGCTAAATTTTACCATAGCCGAGGTAGAAGGGTTAAATGTTGGTTTATTGCATATATTAATAATTATATATCTATGTTGATGCTTAAGATAGCCAACCCGCTTTTCAGATGGACATCTTTCAAGATTCGCTTTTGTTTATAGTTTGTAGTGTTTAGTTAGTGTTATATATGTTTTTTTTTTCTATTTGGTAAAATATTGTACATAGTTTATAGTTACTTGATAGTAATTTCTAAGGACACCCTCCTTCCTAATTTGTCAATGATATATACTGGTTGGATAATTTGTAACTCACGGTATGCATGTATATATTTATCGCATATAATTGATTTAAGTTGTCTATTTGTTTGATGATCCATTGGCAAAATATCTGGTAGGTGTATACTTTTATAGAATTACTAGTGTACGAGGTAATATGCATGTGTCGTTAACGGTATATCATTGATCACGACTTAATTGATAAACATTGATAAACATTTGCACTGAAGTTTTGTATTGTGCAAATTTAATATTATTTTTAATTGATCACCAATATGATTCGAGTACGAGTTGACCAGCAATACAATAAATAGACACGGAAGTATTTTAGCGTTTTATTCCATTAAGATAAAACGCATGTCTACGAACTTTCCGATGTGATGTTTCTATGGATATTGACCACAATACCATTTTTTGTATACATGCCCCTAATATTATTTCTTATTTCCGTATTCGTAATTATTTTAAACAAGCCAATATCTGGAAGTGTAATTAATGACAACTTTGTATCTTTATCTAAGGATATATTACCATACAGCTAATGCTGCTGTAGGCTTGTGATCTAATTTTTGCACTTTTACCTATATCATTATTGATTTTACTAAATCCACGCTTTCAGACGGGAGGTACCGATATCGATTCGCAGTACCGGACCATACTTAATACTTTTCAAAGATAATAGTGACTGCTCCTTTGCCAAACATTCTGCATACAAAGTGAAAGTCACTGGTCTTCCGGATAAGACTGAGGACCGAGGTCGTTTCTCACCTCAGACATGGCACTTAAAATAACCGTCACTGCATTGGCGTCATTCCATAGCGCAAGTAAACATGTGTGTCACTTCAACTGGTGACATCTAAATATAAGTCAATACTTCTGTGTTTATATTTTCGACAATCAGATGTATATCCTCTTTCAAGCGGTAAGGGCGATTTTGTGGCAATACTTCAACAGCCACCGGGAAACTGTAAGCGATACCTAACGGCAGCATCACTTAATTACTAGTTAATCAGGGTTACAGTGTGTACGTGCGATTTTATTTTTGTATTAATTTCCCCATTTTTCAATAAATCCTAGTTCTCTCATGGGTAGTACGTCCGCTTGCGTCGATGCATCGACAAGGGCGTGTATACTATCCGATAGTTTTGTCATGCCGTTGTCTAACAGTTTTGGATGCGTTTCTTCGTCTTCAAAAAATGATATCTCGATGGCATTAAGATGAAATTCTACTTCGATTTCTTTTACAGGAAATTCCTCCATCATACCCATTGCTCTACGAAAAATAACACCCCTTACTCTTAAAATGCGAGTCCGCATCGTAAAACCTTTCCCATCTTCACCGCTCGGTTTCCGTTAATTTTATCCTATTCGTTCGCCCTCATTTTACCCATAAATCACCTTGTTTCGATGATTTAAATTCGTAAGACGCATTTAATACAAATTTAGATCTTTCACTTTTCCATTCTTTCCACTAATGTAACCACTATATCTTCTACAGACCGCTACATTCTTAACATCTAGACCGGGGGGGGTAGTAGATCTTCTCACAACTGGCCAATCCAGGGGCTTCCCTATTCTATTCTCGATGAAAGACGTCTCCGCCGTATCATCATCGTAAGTCGTATCACCACCGTTATTGTAAGTCGTATCATCCGTGGCATCAACATCGTTAGTAGTATCACGCATTTCTAAGTCAGCCATTTTTAAAACGAGTTAACATTTTTTATCGCATAAAATAAAAAGATGATGCATTACGGACACATTCTCGATCCCGATAGAAGATTGCGTACTCCCTTCACGGTGTGAAGGGCGTTCGCCAAACGGTCACCAATTCCATAATCCCTTGAGTATCCCGAAAGAAAACCAAACGTTGACGAATCGTTTTACCCATTTGAGCGACAACGACGTCAATCGTCCCCAGAACTACCGCGAAACTATGCTTCGATATGGAAATCGGGCGTAGAGGGTGGTGATCTCTCCTAAGGCGGGTGTTTATATAATAATATTGGGCGTAACATCGTCAGAAAAATCGAGGTGAAGATCTTCGGGGAAATACCGTTCTAAAAAAAACCATCGACGATGCCGATACATTTTAGTCTATAACGATCTTTGGAAAGTAGAAGGACTTAACATGGCCTTTCAGGGAATACAAAATGACAATCTAAATAAAATAAGGGCGAAAACCCACCAGCCTATAAAATACCTCGCTTGACACCAACGATAACACTACGAAAATTGCGCGGCGTATGTACGGTAATCGATTTTGTATTCCCACTGGATTTCTGAAATCTTGGAAACGAGCGAACCCTTTTATCAAGCGGGATTGCACGATAGATTGGAATACACATGCTGACATTTAAAAGATGCCGTACACGTCCGTCTCGCCGGACCCCGGCGATGTCGATAAGACGCTTAGTTATAAGGCGACCAACATCAACTTTGGAATTCCGAAAAAAATTACCGACGCCAGTCCTCGCCTCCGCAGCATCAGGCAGAGGTATGCGGGGAACACATCTATTACTTCAACAAAATATTGCGAGTATCTCTACAAAACGACGATGAGTAAATCGGAAGCACACCGCACGTATTCAATCAACACCCCCGCACATTCTCTCTCGGGCATTCTGTTTCTCTTCAAGGATATTTCTATAAAAGATCTGGAAACATTTTATAATCCGAGAATCACCCACGTGGAGATAACCATCGAGGGTCAACCGAACCAACTTCTCCGCCGGAATGAAACCTCATCACCAATTCGACGAGATTAAAAAGTTTTTCTCGGCTTCCCTGAATCGTGAAAACATCACAGAATCAGTCGCCAAGGAACTCGACTTTGAGTGAAGTGACTCTGGGAAAATATCCTCAAAGATCATTAACGCCCTGTGGATTTAGACTTACGCACGGCACCCGAAAATCATCTCCACGCACGCGGTCGTAAGCTTCAAAACACCAGCCAAGGCGTCGCGCCGTCCGAATCGAGAAAAACTCCCGAAATCGATTTAGCGATCCCTTGGTACGTTTACCATTTTCGTCGTCAAAGACGGACAGATCAACATGTCGAACCGCCGTTTCGCCGAGCGTTATATTATTAAAAAATTGCAAGTCATTAAAAACATGTACATTCAACAACCTCATTCCGCCTATGATGTAGGTGCACGGTTGCGGGAAGACGGAGTCTGTCCTCGATCTGTTGGAAGACGAATACAAAGATTTCTTCGTTCACATCGTGATCCTGTGCCCTTCGATCGAGTTCAACAAGGCCTACAGATCGAGAAAATGGATAGGCGAAGACGTAAAACATCCCAAAGACAAGCGGGTCGTCATCGTCAATCCCGTGTCGAAAACGGGGGAGGAGAAATTACGGAGCACCTGTTGCGTGACTCTTTTACAGACAAATACATAAGGGGACGTCACGCCTGTACATCATCGACGACTGTTCGGCGACGACGAGGCAGATAAAAAGGGAAAGCGGACGCCCTGTCCATGTTGGCGTTTCGGGCAAGACACGCCAACCAGTCGTGTGAGATATTGACGCAGAGATATAAAGAATCTTCGCACGCAGTCAAGGTCAAGTGGGTCGCGACTCTTTCTACACCAAGGACAAGTTTAGCTACAACTAGAATGTTTGGACGAGAACGGACGTCGTCCCCCCGACGAGGTATAGAGACGTCTCAAGCACGAGCTGTCGCAGCGCAAGCACTCCAACCTGATCTTGCGGACGGAACTACCGACGGGGTATAAGTTTATGCAATAATTTATATTTTTTGTAAAATATAAATTTTAGTACTTTTTTATAACGGTTTCTTTTTATCCTGTGGAACATTTTATTTAAGGGCATCATACCTCGCAATCGTCTAGCATCTCGTCGCTAGCTTCATCGAGTTCTTCGTTCAACGTGTTCCATCTGACTCTCTCCCTCGCCTCTTCTTCACTTTCGAACGTAAATTTTCCATCGACGTACTCACCCTCCTCACCATCAAGAACAACCAAATCCACAAAAAAACCGAACTGTGGGACAAACACTAAAACACACGAAACTTTATAACGTCTATATAGAGGTAATGTACAATACTCAACCCACGCCATTCTTACTTACTCATCTAAAATCTTAATAAAATTTCAATTTTTTTACACTATGTCATTGGACACCTGCGCCCCATCTATCGCTGCGGGTGAAAAAATTGAACGACCGGGTCCAGTTATCTATCGTGTGTAATTTACCCGGCGATCAACCAGACCCGTGAATACGTTATATATCATCATCTATATATAACTGCGATTCCTGGAAATATGGGTGTGTTTCGTTTTCTCGGAAAAGGGTGGGTCTAAGTATGGGACATATAGTAGTCCTATCAAGGAACTGCAAATTCAAAATATGACCTCTTGTAACTCGTCGATATATTGCCAATCCACCTACAGTATCAGGGCATAAATGAGTTCGCCGAACTTTCCGTCGAGATTTCAAACGATTTATTTATTTTTTTTTTTTTGGGGGGGGGTTTAAATCAGTATTTTAACCCTAATCCCTTAGGAGATTCTGTCTGGCGGGGCAATACGACAGCATCTCCAAAGGGATTTATTCAGATTTTACTCACTTCAAAAATCGCTAAAAATTGAGACATAAAATTCGGCCTAAGCCACTGCTATATCCCAGAATGACACATACATTTTCTCTAAGAATACTATTTATAAAAATAGGAAACGAACAACCCTGTATGATACATGTTTTACTGAGAAAAACATGCAGGTGGATAGATAAACAGACCGATAGATAAACAGACAGCGATATAGTTAGGCAGATAAAAAGATTGACAGACAGGTAGATAAACAAAGAGGTAGATAGGCAGACAGAAAGATAAATAGAGACATATAGTTAGGTAGATAGACAGACAGACAGGTAAATAAACAAAGATGTAGTCAGGTAGACAGATAGACATAGGTAAGTAGATAAATATAAAGACAGACAGGTAGATAGATAGATACACAGATGAACAGACTGACATATAGTTAAGTAGATAGATAGATAGATAGACAGACAGGTAAATAGATAAACAGAGAGGTAGACATATAGATGGAATTTTAGTTAGGTAGATAGACATAGATGTAGATAGATAAACAGAGAGGGAGATAGGTAGACAGATTGGTAGACAGATAGATAAACAGACAGATAGATAAACAGATAGATAGATAGAAAGGCAAATATATAAACAGACTGACAGACATATTGATTTGTAGATAGCTATATAAAATGACAGGCAGACAGACAGATATATGTAGATAAACAGATAGACGGATAGGTAGACAGACAGATAGACATATAATTAGGTAGATAAATAGAGAAACAGGCAATTCGATGTCGAGAGAGGTAAACAGACAATTACACAGATAGACACACATTTGTAGATAAATAATAAATAGATAGAGAGACTGGTAGATTAATGAACAGAGATGCAGACAGATAAACAGACAGACATAGTTAAGTAGATAGATAGATATACAGACAGGTAGATAGATAGATAGATAGATAGATAGATAGATAGATAAACAGATAAGTAGATACATAGATAGATAGATAGATATATAAACAGACAGACGTTTTGATAGGTAGATAGATATATAAAAGAGACAAGTAGATAGATGAACAGACAGACAAACAGACCAAATAAACAGAGAGATAGATAAAAAGATTGGTAGACAGTCAGATAGCACAGGTAGATAAACAGATAGACATGTAGATAGATAGACAGACAGATACACACACACACGCACACAAGCTGCGAAGGCGACGCACCTTATATATTTATATTATAAACAAGTTTTTAACTGAGTCGCGTGCACACAGGTATGATGAATATATATAAGTTATTAAGAGTGGCACAAGTATATGAAATATAAAAGGTAGAGGACAGACAAATATATTGAAATGTACGTCGATAGACAGATAGACAGATAGATAGGTAAATAGATAGATAGATGGATATAAACAGACGGGTGTACATAAACAGACAGACAGATACATAAACTTCTTTCTTCTTCTTCTTCTTTCTTTTTTACGCCATACTCAACAATCAGTCAATCATATGATGGTGTCCTATGTTTTATTGATGGAGGAGAAACCCCGGTTACCCGGGTAAAGACCACCGACCTTCCGCAAAAAGAAACTGTCAAACTTGCCCACTTAATTCGAAATGACCCCTAGCGGGATTCGAACACAGGAGGAGATAGATAAACAAATAGACATAGACAAAGATAGGATTTTTATTAGAAATAGATAGATTTTCCCTCCTTTGGAATGGTCTCACACAAAACAAAGGTATACAGTAACTAGGTTGTATAAACTTCAGGTATAGTGTATCATAATGGTTAGTTTTTTTTGTTTTTGTAGTAATAGAATCTTTGTAGCTCGGGTTTTCTAACAACTGTACGGCGTGTTTTCTTGTACTTTATTCTGTTTATATACTGTATAGAACACTGTTACAAGCCTAATTACGACCCATATCGATGTCGATCTAATCTATGCCATGTTATGACCAGAACCACAGACCAGGAATCCCGTTTCCAGTAAAGCTGACTGTGTAAATAAAATGTAAATATTTTAAAAAATGCCAAAAAATAGCTACGTTGAGTTGTCTTGTGAACGAATATTAGCCCCGTTTCCCTTCACCTAAGTCACACGTCAACTTTCTATAGTATACCCCATTAATAATAAACCAGAAATTCAAACGCAAAATTCGTTTGTAAATCAACCAGTCCATCCATTCAGGCAGCATATGGCTATGGCCGCGGCCGTTTCTTCTGAAACATTTAACAATCCTACAGACTGCCCGAGCGATCAAAATAATCACGATTTAAATCTGACAACAAGTATTTAACATTTTCCATATCACTAGTTTCTTTCAAAGTGACATGGAAATAAGAAAATAAACCTTTATTTCATTTAGTATTTCCGGGCAGAAAAGGGTACTACTTCTCGTCTCACACATCTGTTTAGCTGTTACGTCAAAATGGAAAACTCCCACCGCAAGCCACATTATTATAGAAATGAATTTTCGTATATATATATATATATATATATTATATAATATATATATATTTATATATATATATATATTTATATATTATATATATATATATATATATATCTATAAATATATATATATATATATATATTATATATATATATATATATATACAGTGTGAACCCTCTTTACAACGACCAAGTTCTGTTGGTTCCCATGTAGGAATGACGTTATATCAAATGTGTCACTGTAATTAATTTGATGTGGTGGGCATTGTATAGTTAGCTCCCTTGAGTATCATTTACGCATATATTTGTACATGTAAATGAATAAACTTAAAACAACAATACATTCTCTATAAAGATTTATAAATACAGTATATGCAAGTTAATCTTGTGAACAACGATGCACAATTATTTTTTCATCAACTCGGTCATAAATCGGTGATATCGTAAAATGCATGAATCTTGTTACAAAATGCCCGAATGTAAATAGTATATCTCCAGATTCCGATTTAGATCACTTTATTCTAAAAATAAAAAAAATACTGAGATTGCTGATACAATTCTTTTTAAAAATGCGTTTCATAAAGGAAAGTCTTGAGTATAATGTTCCTACTGCTATCGCATATACTGAAATAATTTAAAGATCCGCCATTGTAACCACATCGGAACGAACATGTAGCCTAACGGAACTTGTCAACTATGTGTATTTTTTATTCTTTATTTATCAATCTTATCTTTTCAAATTGTACCTAGCTTGAATTTCACTTCCTGTCGGTTTAGTTCAAATGAAACCTACTGATGGCTTATAAACATTAGACCTATTGACGTACAGGTAAGCGTGACTCCAGCGCTAATTGTTGACACCTAGGCCATCACCTATCAGTGGAGATTAGAAAACAATTGACGGTTTAATTGTTTTATTGGCAACTATTTTTACCTATGAACTCAACCATGAAGTAAACCAAGAATGATAACAATAGCCAATGGGTTCTATGTTCAGTCGTTGTAAAGAGTTTATTTACACTGAGTTTAGTACATTTGTTCCCGGAATCTAGTGTCGGAGTCGGATACCGTATATCCCGTAGTAATGAGTACTTTTTATGCTACATGTACATTTGTTTCCGAGCAATTTCTTGTCGGGATACCGAATATTTCTGTTATAATGAATGTGTCCGTTGTAAAGCGGGGGTGGTGGTTCACTGTAATATAAATATTTATATATGTATATATATATATATATTATATAATATATAATATATATATATATAATATATATATATATATTATATATATATATATATATATGTATAATATATGTGTTGTGTGTGTGTGTTGTATGTTTTTAATGTGTGTGTGTGTGTGTGTTTAGTGTGTGTGATCCGTGTGTGTTGTGTGTGTTGCGTTTGTGTGTGTGTACTGTGTGTAAATAATATCATCACGATTCGTGTTCCTGAATTTCAACATCTAGTTCCGAAATTAAAACTCCATATTATTAACCTACAAGTGCTTAAACCTATATCCGTTGAACCTATTTATTTGACATTTAATGATTGTTTTCCTTGTTTGCATATGTTTCAATTGATTTGATGTCGAATGTGAATATTTAAGGAAATCATTGCATAATTTACAGTCAGACGGTACACATTCCTGATGGCAGTTCATAACGTTATAGGCGGATAATTTATAATCATGAAGTATTGCAGCATTGCAATATCTATTTTGTTATGGTTTATTACATTTGTAAACTGTTACAAAGGTTGTAATGTCCAGAAAGTGTAAGTTTCAATTATGTCACAAATTATTGTTATCATTATTATTATTATTATTATTATTATTATTATTATTATTATTATTATTATTATTATTATTGTTGTTGTTGTTGTTGTTGTTGTTGTTGTTTTAGTTGCTGCTGTTGTTGAAATTTCATTACATAATTAACTGTAATATGTATTTTCAGTGAGAAGAAATGTTGTACTCACTATAAATACGTTAACGGAACATGCATAGGTGAGGTACACCAACTTGACCTTACACCAATCTTGACTTTTTCACCAAATTTGACCTTTTCACCGAACTAGAACAGTTTCCATGAAATATGTGCGATGGATGTGGCATGCTAACAGAGGATGCCGACTCCTTCTGGACACCTGCTCCTATCCCGTTTGGGATTCACAATTGTTCTTCATGCTGAGACCATTTACATATCTAATTTGACGTATTCTAGAGGTCTTGAGTTTCGATTATCCATTGGTACCTCTTCATTTTTACATTTATATTCGTGGAAATCAGAATTTCGAAAATTGATTATCCAAATTAGGCCCTATTTATCCATCATACTTCATTATTTATCTCTTAAAATGGCATGCCGTGTTTTTTGATTTAAAGTTAATCAAGCATTAAACAAACCATACGTTTTTAGAATGTCCGAAAGGTTGGTTTGGTGATGAGTGTAGGCTGTCATGTCCCGATGGAAACTATGGTGTGGCTTGCAAGGAAACATGCCACTGTACAGCTGACCAGATATGTGATGCCCAAGAGGGTTGTGTTAAAAACAAAGCTGTTGGTAAGTGATATTTTCTTATACTTACCTAAAAACACAAATTGTTAAATTATTCTTGCATGGCAGCATATTTTAGAATTAATGTACTTTTTTATTCGTTTCCACAAAATAATATGAATGTTTTGCTAATGGAAATTCCAAGTAACATATTTTTGTTGGCAAACATTAAACACATCATGTAATTCTAGAATGCCAGAAAGGTTTTTTCGGTGAAGAATGTAAACTACCATGTCCCGATGGATTCTACGGTGTGTCTTGTAAGGAAACATGCATCTGTACAGTTGACCAGAATTGCGATGTCCAAGAAGGTTGTGTGTATAACAATACTGACAGTAAGTGAATGTATCGTATACTTATTAGAAAACGAAAACTTCCTATTAAACGGTTGGATAAAAGTATACTATACTTAAGAAATAATTCATTATAAATTACCTAAATAATTCTATCTTAATTTAATTTAATGTATTAGTATTATTTTGGGTGGGAGGGGCTGCAATGTCCAGGTATCTGATTGTTAGGCAATTTTGAAACCAAATGTATAATTTAAGAATGTTCAAGAGGTTCATTTGGTGGAGAATGTCAGCTGTCATGTCCCATTGGACGTTATGGTGTGGCTTGCAATGAAACATGCAACTGTACAGCTGACCAGATATGTAATGCCGAAAATGGTTGTGTGTATAACAATACTGACATTAAGTGGTTCTATCTTGCACTTATAATAAAATAAAACTTTTTATTTACTAACTGTATGAAAGTATTTTTAAAATTAGCAAAATCGGATAGGTAAATATCATATGATTGAAAAAAAAAATAGCAAAATATTATTTAATAAATTGTAAAATTCTGTACCTGTAAATTATTTTCTTGATAACGGTAACATTATTAAGTTCTATAATTTGTTTCTTGAGAAGTTAAACGTTATAGAAATATTTGTTTGCACTTTAGACACCCTTACCATAATGGAAACTACAAGTACTGAACAACAAACAACGAAATCAACTGGGTATCATGCAGGGATCCTTTGGAATCATCTATATGGTGTCCCTTTGGGAGTTGTCATAATAGTGTTGGTAATACTGCTGTGTCATACACACAGGTATGATAAAGTAATTCCTAGTAATTCTTGGCTGTTTTACTTGTACCGGTAAAAGACGAGTTATGGTTGTTTTTAGTTGTTTCTTATCTGTAATAAACATGACCCCTATGTTATGAGTTTTAGATATAGGGACACACACACACACACACACACACACACACACACACACACACACACACACACACACACAACACACACGCACACGCACACACACGCGCGCGCGTGTGAGCGGTTTATGGTTTAAGTTTGATATCACTTTTTTCTCTGTTTTAATCTATTATGATGTATTTAGTTGGGTATCTTAATTACTTACCCTTGTGTCTTTTGATTTTTCAATGTTCTTTTTATATTTATTTTCATAATTATGCAGGGAGAAGAAAACTAGTGGCCAAGAAAATGGATCACGACATGGTAAGTCTATTGTTTTGTTAAATTCTCAACAGAATACGAGCTATTACTAGAAGAAATAAAAAAGAAACTTTGAAGTAATAATTGTAGTAGGGGATAATTTACTTTCCTTACCCAGACATTCCCAAATTGTGTCTTTTATCAATTTTGTTGTTGTTTCGATTAACTTGCATTAACGCCCAAACTGATTTAATGGAATCTAGTCTTCACCCAATGTGATGACATTTTGCGAGAATAAAAAATAATATCTATTTGAATACAATTATATATTTTTATCCGGTTAAATTAATGCTATTTGTTTATTACACAGACCAACAAGATCAGGAGGCAGGGTCTCAAGCTGTGCAACTAAATCAAAATGCAGGGCAATATGGTTATGCAGAAATCTGCGAAGTTAATGCAACGTATTCACATACTCTCACGTTTTCAACTGATTATAATGAATTATCATTCTCGCGATCTAGATGGGATAGGAGTGAATTGAATCCGACAGAGAGCCATTATGACACATCTGAAAATTGCCTGCTGAAAATAAAGGAATCTGCATCTGAGTCGAAGTCAGACGCAGGAGGAAACCGTTACAGTCTAGCAAAACCACTCATGGATACAGGAAATGAAGTACAACAAGCACAGGTATCTGAAGTAAAGGAAGGTAATGTGGAGTAACATCCGCAGAGATGGCGTGGAGAAGACATTGTTCATTAAATGTATGCTAGTATTCTGCAACATGTTTGACAAAAAGTAGATACTATGGTCCAGAGATAAGTTAAATGTCTACATAATGGGAAATACACAGTTTCAAGTACATATATCACAACTGGTTATCTGAAAGAAGCTATTTCATACTTGCAAAAGTGAAAGTTGACCATGAGGCATTGATGATCAGCTGATTTAAATTGTATGAATGTAGTAGGAATGTGAATTATCTGATGTGCCACTGGCTTTTGATCTTGAGTACATGATTATAAACAGAATTATCGTGCAGAACAATCACTAGATTCAATGTATTAGTTTGACACGGATATTTCTGTGGGTTTTATTTCTTTTCAAGGATAGTACGGAATTCAGACATGTTGTATAAACAGACAATGTTAAACTAACTTTGTATTACCGTTATTCTCTCTATGTATGTTCAAACATTTTTCAAAAGGTGAATATGTGTTATTTTGAATATGGAAATATAGATGTATATTGTTGGTACCGTAATACAGACGTAACGTGTTTGTTTAGGTTGAGAGGTGCACTGTGTTATGTTTGTATGGAGTTATTTGTGCATGTTTACTTGCTTTTTCTCAACTTTTTATTTCTATTTGTGTCTCTGAAAATGTGAATATACATGTATATCTTACTTGACAAAGTACTTATGATAAAATACTTGCGTCCCTGCAAGAATAGTAATAAATAGTACAACACAAGTAGATTACAATCTTTGTGAGTTTCATAACGCTGCTTTGTCAATGTTCCTTGATTTGTCGTCCATGTTTTATTATCATGGTGATTTTTTTATATTTTGTCATTGCATAGCAACAGGATCAAAATATCAAATTTGAAAGCACACTTCCGGATCATCAAAACAGATCAATCCATGGCAGGAAATGATAATTTGCTATCATTTCCGTACTGGGATACAGGTCTAGTTATTGTCGGTGATAATTGTATATGTAATCAGAACATATTTGTCATATGTACTTTGGTGTTGACAAAGTTTGAAATATTGTTTAAGATTAATCTTGTATTGAATAAAAAAAATGAAAATTGTATTTGAGATTTTATTTTTCCTTAAAGTGTCACAAATGTTTACCTCCGCCATGGAATGACGCCAATACATTGAGGGTTATTTTAAGTGCCACGTCTGAGGTGAGAAACGACCTCGGGCCTAAGTCTATCCGGAAAACCAGTGACTTTCACTTAGTATACAGAGTGTTTAGCGAAGGAGTATCATCTTTAAAAAGTATGAGGTACGACCCGTACCTCCCGTCTGAAAATCAATAATAATATAAGATAAGATGCGCAAATTAGATTACAAGCTTAAATTAGCACTAGCGGCGGCTAGGGTGTGTTTTATTTATTTAAGTGATAATATATCCTTATATAAAGATACAATGTTCTCATTTATTACACTTGCATATATTGCCTTTTAAAAAAGACAACGAATATGAAAATAATAAAAAATATGTGTGGGCATGCATATAAAAATGGTATTGTCGTCAATATTCATACGGACTTCACATCTCGTAGATATGCGTATTCGTTTGTTGTCATCCTAATGAAATAAAAGGCTAAAATTGTCCGATTGCTCTAGTGTCTATTCATAGTACTGCTGGTCAACTCGTACCCAAGTCAAATTGGTACCGAGTGATTTCGGAATTGCGGAAATATGGAAACCGGTACGTACTATGGTTGAATTGGTACTTGCAAATATTTGTTCTATTATTGTTATTAATTCGGAACTTGGAAATGTTCATAACGGCACCCATAAAGATTTATCTCAATAAGTTATCTAAAGTTTTGAGCAAATCAAAAGATTTAAATCACAAATTCGCATTTATGAATTAACTTACATTCCATATTTTTTTTTTCTTGAAGTTTAAACTTTTATTACTAAAAAACTTATCTTAGGAAAAACAGGCATTCAACGAATTAAAGGTAATGATTTTGAAATTACAGTGATAACCAAACATGTGATTTTGTGAGGCCCTATCCTCATTTATTCTGCCTGGAGGGAATTCAAATATATATATATATATATATATCGCAACTTAAATATGATACCCGTGTTAAAACATTTTAGGAGACTACTAGAAATCTAAACTCGAACTACTCATTTACAACACGATGCTCAATATATATATATATAAATACAGTTAAACCTGTATATAGGGGCCACCCAAGGGACCAGGAAATATTGACCTTATGTGCAGGTGACCCTTATACACCGGTTCAATTTAGTTGAAGTATGCTGTCGAGGGATTTGAAAAAAAACTGGCCCTGATATACAGGTAATCCTTATATAGAGGTGGCCGGTATAGCAGACTTTACTGTATATATATATATATATATATATATATATATATATATATATATATATATTATATATAAATATATATATATATATATATATACATATATCATAGTGAAAGTCTTTGACTCAGGTTCTTGTTCTATATGTTATTTACATTATTTATATTAGATATTTTTTTTATTATAATATGTAAAATATATATAGCATGAAGTTATTTAAGTAATGGTCTCTGTAAGAATCATGTAAAAGGTGGCACACTGAAAATCTCTGATTTTTCTGAAAATTACTCTATAACTTAATTGTGATGAAATATGTGCATAACCGACATATATAAAAAAAATACACCCAGTCGCTACTGGAAACTGTTTTTTTAACTTCCCTTGCAACCTGACCTGGAGTTCTAAACTATCATGGAAAATTAAGCCATTTTTGTAGTGTTGTGTTATATACAGAAAAATGCAGAATACACATTTTCACAAATTACAATGGCATCCAAAAATAGTGCAACTATATTTCATGAGAAAAGGTACCGTTTTGGCACCAGGACAGAATGCAGAAAAAAAGGCTAAATTTCACAAATTACCAATTTTCAAAAAATTGCTTATTTGGTACATATTCATACATGATTTTTTAAAAATGCTAGAAAGATTAGATAATATGATGCTGATGTGATTAATCAGTTATGTTTGAATTAAAAAAAAAAATGTCAAACTCGACAGAAACAAATATATGAATGGTTGCTAAGCAACCAAAGTAACCTATGATTTGATACTGTTCTATAGCTGATTCCGATATATGGAGGCTTTAAATGAATACATTCTGATTTTAGTTTGAGAAAAGTTCAATATTTTCACTTGTAAAAATATTTGGTTGCCATGGAAACCATTAAAACAGCAATAAGATACAATTCTGTGATTTTGACATTCAAAGAAATCATGACGTTTGTTTATGTTTTTCTTTTGGTGTTACACAAGTAGAAATAAAAAAAAATCATTAAATTCAGAATGAATTGTTCCTATAATAACCATAGATATTCCTTAGCAACATAAATGTTTGGTTGCTTAACAACTAAATAACCTATGTCTTGATACATAAATGTCTGGTTGCTTAACAACTAAATAACCTATGTCTTGATACATAAATGTTTGGTTGCTTAACAGCTAAATAACCTATGTCTTGATACATAAATGTTCGGTTGCTTCAACTAAATAACCTATGTCTTGATACATAAATGTTTGGTATCTTAACAACTAAATAACCTGTGTCTTGATACTATTCCATTGCCGATTCTTAGATACATGAGCTTTAAAGTAATAAACCTGGTATTTAATTTGAGAAAAACAGAGGATTCACATATCCAGATTTTGTGTTCTCTGATACATTGCAATGTTCACAAAATATGGTTTTCATGGTAACCCGCTAATGTCCTAAAAAAAGCTTCAGATTCTATACTTTGACATCCAGGGAACTCATGACATAATTATGTTTTTACCTTCTTAAATATTCCAGATATTCTTATTTATTTAATGTTGTTGTTGTTGTTGTTGTTGTCGTTGTTGTTGTTGTTGTTGTTGTTGTTGTTGTTGTTGTTGTTAACGTCCCACTCAAGAATATTTCACTCATATGGAGAGGTCACCAAATGCCGGTGATGGGCTTCAAATTTGGGCCTATGCTCCGAACTTACTGCCATTGAGCGGTAAAGAGTATTGAACTTGTCGACACCTACTGTGACACGGGACCTAAGTTTTCGCTGTCTCATCCGAAGGACAGTAAACCAACCTGCTGCGGGCTAGACTCGAACTCCCGACTTCAAATCAAGAGCCGAATGCGCTACAACTGAGCAAGGACTTCTCTAATTATTGAATATTGTCTTATTACCATTGCAACAAACACTAATCCTTAGTAACAGGTCTAAAACGATATTTTCCATTTTATTTTCATATAACATGGAACCTCGCCTGAAGACCACCTCGCTTAAGAGACCACCTTTCATTGTGGTCTATAGGAGAGGTTCCACTATACACAGTTGAAAAATGGTAAAGCCATAGAACATTTCTCAAATACAGCAGCAGACAATTTTGGTAATTGCAAGGACAAACAAGGTTGTAATTTACTCACATGAGCACCATCATCAACAAATGTGAAAAGAATACAACGAAGTATATGAGGAATAAATTAAGCAAACTTTCTCACAAAAATCAAGTTAGCTTCCAGCGGGACCCGAACCTGCGCAGACCAGAAGTGAGAAACCTCATAGTTCAAAACGCGGTGATCTAACCACTCGGTTTTGGAGCTCCCGCCCCCACAAAAAATGGACTCTTTCTAAAACGATGACTACAGAAAGTGCAAGTGGCATTAAAAGTTCAACAAAAATCTGTATGTGTTGTATTTTTCAAATA
>BROG01001287.1:0-10000 GCA_030159075.1 Atrina japonica | reverse complement strand
AATACAATCTTTGTGAGTTTCACACACACACACACACACACACACACACACACACACACACACACACACACACACACACACACACACACACACACACACGAATTACCATCCATGTCAAGTTTATAATACATACATAAGTTTTGAATTTTCCACTTTACGAGCCTGTAGCGAACACAAATGGAAAATTCATATCGAATATTATAACTGTGATATAAATGAAAACTCGGGACAATTTTTTTTTATTATATGATCTAATATTAATTTAAACGACATTTTCTGATGACTGGTGGATGAAATTTTATATCCTCTTTTCTGTTGAGTTGACCAAATTGTTCTAGCTAGATATAATACTTGCGCAGAAATAAGTGCATACAATATATTGTAAATATTGCTTATATTTTGATATAACTTACACTGTAAAGTATTATTAACACTCAATAATACTTTATCAGATGTTGAATTTAGCAAAAATCCCGAACTTGAATACAGCAAAATTTTAAAATTATCTACACATGTTTTATTCGATTGCCCCCATTCAAGTTCAAGTGACGTCATCACAAACCTTCACATGAATAAAATCTGCGTACGAAGTGAATAGAAGTAGTTCAGTTTGCCGTACATTAACCAATAAAATAGCCGTTAGGCTTAAAATACCTGTTACATATAAAATATTTATAAAGCTGCAGAACGCACAGATCACATGATCGGGATCGATATCTGTTGTACGTTGGACAATAAACACTACAGTTCATGAACGTCAAGAGATTGGCAACCTAATAGAAATCCACAAAGCAACTGGTGGACCATGGGGAGGCTGTAAATTGAATGCAAATGGAACTAATTCATGTAACACGTGATACCCGTTAAAGTTTGTCAGGGACTTTCGTTTCTATTGGTGATGGAATAACATTACACAACGATATCCCGCACGTCGGTCATTTCAGCGGGAAGATTACGTAGAGTTACGTCTCATCACCAATAGAAACAATAGTCCCGCACAAACCTTATCGGGTATCACGTGGTACATGAATAAGTTTCATCTCATTGACTATATCGACAAATTATACGGCAATGAGGCATTAAAACAAATGCGAAAAAAGCGACCAATGGACTGCTACGAATAAGAAAACATCTTTGAAGCAACGGAACTCAAATTTAACATTTAACAAAAAGAACAGCATTAGCCTTAAAGTTCCAGAACGAATTTAAATATTTAGTATCAAAGAGGTAGATAAGCACAAAATTCAACTCGAGTTTAGTTGTCCTGAAAGATACTGTTTTATTTGGCTACAAACCGTCATGCATAACTGCTAGAATCAGTCGACAAACGTATGGTATTGGTGTAATGCGGCCATTTGATACAAACATTCATCCCAAAAAAAAAATAATGTCGAGCTTATCTCATCTCTGTATGCTTCTGTTAACAGAATTCCGACATATACTAACTTAGATACTACAGTTTATGAACGTAAAGAGTATGGCAACCTAATAGAAACCCATAAGGCAACTGGTGGACCATGGGGAGGCTGCAAAGTGAATGACAGTTTTATTGGTTATATCACCGAACTATACGGTGGCGAGGCGTTAGCAAGAATGCGACAAGTACGTCCGTTGGGATGCTACGAATTAGAAAACAGCTTTGAATACAGGAAACGCAAGTTAACATTTGATAAAAAGAACGACGTTTGTCTCAGAGTTCCAGAGCGACTTAAAATATTTAGTAAAAACAAGATAGATCAGCACACCGTTGAACGTCTTTATATACAGAGAGAGAACCTCATGATTTTTTCTTTATTCTTGTGTGAATGAAATCAATAGTCATACACAAAGGGTGAATATACAAATTCATTATCGCCAAATAATATCAATTATGCATCATGTGTGACTTTATCGTTCATGATATTCTGTTCTGCAGAAAACGTCTTAATTGTTTATGAAATTGATATGCATATAATGGTCCAATCAAATCACCAGTTGGGATCACATGATCTAATTAATTATCCATCAGTGTCCCTGTAGCTTCATTTAGCAAATCAACCAGTCGTGTGTTTTTCCGAGTATATTTTACCGTTTTCCCACCACCCCAAAACGTTATTTAATTATTTCTTCTCCTCCTTTATTTTTATATCCGTACTTATCTGTCTACATGTCTTGTAGACTTTAAGTTTAACCTTTAACCTTTAACACGTTTCCGATGTTGAGAAAATTATTTTTTCTGATGTTGAAAATATTGTTATTTTCTTTATAAACTTAATTTGTTTTGTTAAAAGTAGACAAAGGTCCACTTCAAATTTTTCTTCATTTTTTATTAAAGGAGCATCAGCTGTAATTGGATTTTTGTTACTTTTACTGCTTGTACAAATAAGATCTATACACAGGCATTAAAGGGCCATTAGCTGTACTTCGTTTTTGTTACTTTTACTACTTACTACTACACAGGCATTAAAGGGGCATTCGCTGTGTTTACCAAAAACATTATTGTATTTTTTCCCAACTTTTACTACTTGTACTTGATGTACAGTAACAAATAAGACCTATACAAAGACATAGAATAATCATGTATTCCTGTATAATATGTGAAAATCAAGTCAAGTCCAGAGCGGGGTTCATACACAAAATAAAAGTTCAGTGTTAAATCTGGGTTTCTCAATTGTATATTAATCTAAGGAGCAGAAAAGGGGAAACTAATAATCGTATATATGTTTGTTGAAAATGTGGTGAGGTCCAATTTGGTATTAATATACAAATAGTAAGTGTGAGTTAATCACTTGCAATTGAAAAAAGTGCCAAAAGTGGGTTACTGAAGCAATTTCCATCGTATATGCAGGGATATGAAACTTTTATGTCTGTGCATATGTTTTTTATTGTTATTGTTTATCAATTTGAGTAGTAAATGGTATTTTTTTTACATGGGTAATTTTCCAGGCTATTAGGGAATTGTCAGACAAATTTCCTTTCTCAAGTGATAAAATATGACATTACGGTCAGTAATTGTCAACAGAGAAAATGACCGCTGTCTACGTTGGCCTCTAGAGATATATTGCCAGGATCTCCCTCGACCTAGAGTATCTCTTAGCTTTCGAAAAGAACGTGTTATTTGAGCAATATAGGTTTAGGAGAACAGCACTCATTTTCCTTGTGTATGGTATTCAGTGACATACGATGTTTGCCTACATTGCGAATCTTACTTGAATTGAGTGTTCCAAACAATGGATGCAATAAACCCCCCTACCGACTACCAAATAACCATACATATGCGCCTCAGCTATCCCCGTCGTTTTGTGCCAGTTTTCACGTTTTACTCAGCTGAGTAAATTCGTAACTTTTTTTAATATTATTCTGGACCCTGAATACATAATGCTGAGAGGATTTATAATTTTAGGTCATGTGTCGGCGGGGGTATCATTCAAATAAACTGCACTCAGGTAGTACAGGAAAAGACAGTACCTAAAACTTGTTATCTGAATTAACAGTCGAACCAAATGTGAAACACAAAATATAAGGCACGTTATATCCTACATGTTAAATTTATATTAAGTGACAGATACCAAAGTATTAAGCCTCAGGATGACCAAGACACAATATACAAATCTGGTAAATATTAGACAATATATATATATATATATATATATATATATATATATATATATATATATATGTATATATATATATATATATATATATATATATTATATATATATATATATATATATATATATATATATATATATATTCCTATATATCTTAAAACAATTGCTTCAGAAACCGAGTTTGACAGTAAGTTTATAAATAATAATATTTAATACAAATCATTAAACACCATACTATAAACCTAAATAGGTATCTTAATATATATAATATAAAAAATCACGAGGACACAAGGATATCGAAATATATATATATATATGTGTGTGTGTGTGTGTGTGTGTGTGTGTGTAAATATACATACAGAGAGAGAGAGAAAGACAGACAGACAGGCGAAATAACAATTCAATTATATAGTTTGTATTTAGTATAAACGTTTTGGTTTCATATGAGATGGATATCGGGTTCTGAATTTGATCTTGATATCACTACTTAGTGTCATGGTTATCAATCAGGTTATAAACACCATTTGTCAAAGAACTGCTGCTTGCTCGTTCCGAGGATGGGTTTGCTGATTTGTCCAGGTCTGTTTGTGTTCTATCTTCGACATCTAAATAGAAATGAAATTCAGTTTATTTAGAAAATAAAATTTCGATCAAGTAAAAGAAGCGCAGACCACTCATTTTACGGGTGACTTCGATCTTTTGAGTCTTTTACTTATCACCATGTTTTCAAAAAGGAACCTTTTGTATTAATTTCCACTTTTTAAGAACAAAGTAGTTTTGCAGTTATTGTTTACATAAGTATTTAGAACTTGAAACTTCAATGTGGAACTTGCCGTTTAAGCAACCGACATTGATAGAAATACTGACATATGTTTCCAGAAGTCCGTTCTTGTCCAATATCACCGGATTTGTATATGAATCCTAAACATTCTGATGATTTAGACTTTGGTATCTGAGATAGATACATAGATAGATAGGTAAACAGATAGACACACAGACAGATAAACAGACAGGCATAAATATGGATAAATAAAGAGACAGACTGACAGACGAATAAATATATAGAAATATACCGACCAACAGGTAGATCGATAGACAGGTAGACTGTTTTATAGACCGACGAACAGGCAATACATAAGTGGCTAGACCGACAGACAGAGAGTCAGATAGGTAGAAAGACACACACACACACACATACACACACGGATAGAAAGAGAGAGAGAGAGAGAGAGAGAGGATGATGAGAGAGGAGAGAGAGAGAGAGAGAGAGAGAGAGGAGAGAGAGAGAGAGAGAGATAGAGAGACAGACACAGAGACAGACACAGACACAGAGACAGACACAGAGACAGACACAGAGACAGAGAGACAGAGACATACACAGAGAGACAGACACAGAGACAGACAGACAGAGAGAGAAACGCATCAATAACGAATGACAAAATAAATGCACAGATAATGCGGTAGAGAGAAATAGTATTACCATCAGATGCCTGCTGGCGGCGTGTTCTTTTGTACCATTGATAAATGCGTTTTCCAGTTAATACCCATTGAACTGCTGTAGCTAGTATTATCACTGTCAATATTACGCTACAAATTTGCAAAAAAAAGTATTACTGTAATATAAATGTATTTCGATTTGCAATACATAATAGCATTGTCATAATATAAATAATTTCACATAGCAAATTATAAAGTATAGGTATGTTTGTACAGTAGTTAATTTGGTATGTATTTTGATTTAATTCAACTGGATTTCTACAAATATCGCAATATTATTTTAAATAAAGGATACATGAACATATTCTCATTCGTACACTCTCATGATGTACTGCGGGTGCAGACATTTGACGTTTTAAAGTAAACCTGGCAGTCGACATTTGATTGAAATAAAAGATAGTGATCAGTAAAGAATTCAAATACCAAAAGAGGCTATATCCGTCTTGATCGACTACTGTCTGTTGCGTTATGTGTTGCTTGCTGTGTTAAGCTAAATTCGTTTTGGAAAAGTAATTACATGTTTCTTTGAAAAAAAAATGTTCTCAACGATGACAATAGGTAAACGTTCAGGAGTAGTTATTTCTTCTATGTTTCCATCTCATTAAGGATTTTACACTTATACAGAGATGTCACAGCTTTAGGTGTAGTGCCACACAGTTTGTCTTGTGTTAACTCCTTCATGGCACCTGGTCCCACCTCCGTGTTACTTTTGTGTAAACTCGCAAAGTCTCTTGGGACATCTGGTTGTTAAAATACGTGGGTATACGTGTTTGTGTTTATATGTAAACGACACGTGACGTCCATGTGTCTGCTATATGCCTTTTTATAGAACAATCAAAATATTATCTTTGTTATGGCTTTGGCCAGGTTCTGGAATTCGGAACCAGGGCCTGGCACCATAAAACTTTAGGATTACTTAAGTCTTAAAAATGAACTCAAATTTGGTTAATCAAGAAAACTGATCGGCTGAGCAGACCAAGTTGAGAGTGTTATAAGACTTCAGAATATTCTTAATTGTTATTGTGCGGGGCACCATTATTTTCTACTAACAAGTTCATCGCTTTACGATTAGACCACCGCCAGCGGTTTCACGGTTAGTGAGCAAGGGCGTACTAAATAGTAATAAACAAGTAAAGAAGTACACGTGTACACAGACAGAAATAGGTGACCATGGCAACGCATTATTTTTGTCGAAATGGAACATTCAAGACAAGGTCATAAAATGTTTAAAATATATGCAATTAAATTATTTTCCCGTTTTTTTTCTGTTTTGAATATGAATGGTTGTAGTCCCGATTATATATCGCCATTGAAATTCCAAGTGTATTTTCTGGGTTATACATGCATATATATATATATATATATGCATCGCAGTAACGTAAAATTGTATCCTTTTATTAAATGAATTTATAAATATGATTACTTATTTTAATCGATGAGATTCTCGTAATCATTATACAGGGTGATCCAAACGTTATGTTACCATTTCCTATCTTAATATCGTTTTTATCCTTTGATGAAACATTGGTCTGTATTTATCGTTTTAATCTTCTATGTCTATAATTTGATATGATAGGAAAAATACAGGAAAACAATTACATTATCATAGTATTATGACATCATTATAATATTGTCTGCAAGAGACATTAGAATGCAGCCACAAGTGGCGAGTTAAATAAATAGACATCGTTAAAAATAACTTACTAAACGGCAGCAATGGTATTTTTGTCGATTTCTTTAACAGATGGGCGTTTCTCTATATAAATCTGTGGTTTCATATCCTTTTTATCAGTCGCTGGAACTGGTGGACACGCCACCATATTGATCAATCTGTTCCTGTTGGTAGAAATTGTTGTAAGATAGAATTAGGATAAATTTATATATATATATATATATATATATATATATATATATATATATATATATATATATATATATATATATATATATATATATATATATATATATATATATATAATATACGCAATCATCTCTTTTCTCCTATTACACTTCTAGTTAATTGTTTGAAACAAAATATACCATTCATCAATGACAGCCATGGCAATGACTTACTTATGAACAAAAGTCACTAGCCACGTTTACTTTAGAGTGCTACCTCTTTGATAAACAATGACCAAATATCACCATTGGTTGGTAACCCTGCTTCAATTCTGACTTTTCCTTAGTCGGAGTTATCTCCCATATCAGCAGATATCGATTGTGACGCCATGTCTTTACGTGGGAAACCAATGTCGTTTTTCACGTCATAATTGATAACTTTTCTCATTTTACACACAAACAAATCACATCAGAATCAATACCTGCTACAAGGGTTGGTATCTCACTCTGGATAATGGAAATACCTATTACAAGGCTAAACATTTTCAATTAACCCTTAAATTTAAATTATTTTATACATTTAGATTTAAAGTTAATGTTTTTTCTAATTATAAACTGTAAATCTCGTAAAATATTATTTTTTTACGTATTGATGGAACATCAATACAGTTATGTTATGCCAAGTTGTTTAACGGAAACAAGTCAAACCACGTGTTGCAGTATGGAGTTACTAACACGATATATTAACGGAAAACCACGCATGTGTGTGCATTTCAGCAACATAAACTCAACTTCACTTTGTTTGTTTGTTTATTGTTGTTTAACGTCCCACTCAAGAATATTTCACTCATACGAAGACGTTACCTAATGCCGGTCGATGGCTTAAGATTTTGACCTATGCATGGCACTTGCGACAATTGAGCAGTAAGGTTTCTTTAACGTGCCGACACCTACTGCGACACAGGACTTCCATGTCGACACCTACTGTGACACCGGACCTCCATTTTTTTTTGTATCATCCGAAAGACAGGGAACCAACCTGCCGTCGGCGGAACTCGAACTCACGACCTCACGATCCAGAGTCGAGCACGCTACCGACTGAGCCAGGCCGACTCCTCAACTTCAGTATTAAAATTTCCAAATCACACTTTTATTCGTATATCTTTGCTTTTTAAAATGACAAAAATATTATAACATATCACTAAAAATGTAGGTCTACAAGACTTGAAGTTGAAATGTATGTTATTAAAGTCAGTTCGACATCCTTTATGCATTCTAAGATGTTATACATTTGTTTCAGAATGTTACTTTTCAATCACTTTTAACATTTTACTACGGTGATAATATATATATATATATATATATATATATATATATATATATATATATATATATATATATATATATATATATATATATATATATATATATAGATAGATAGATAGATAGATAGATAGATAGATAGATAGATAGATAGATAGATAGATAGATAGATAAATAGATATGTGTGTGTGTGTGAGTGTGTGTGTGTGTGTGTGTGTGCGTGCGTGCGTGCGCGAGCGTGTGTGTGAGTGTGTGTTATACTTACATGTGTGGCATTTGGAAACATCCAGTGTCTGTTTAAGAAAACGGAAAATATATTTTAATAAACAATAACAAAACTGTCGGTATAAGTATATTTTATGGTGCTTCAGGCAGAGTTACAATTGTGCTTCGGTTAAAATCATTTTTATGGACTACAGATTGATACATTATCACGAATTTCAGTTAAAAATTCGCTCTCGGTGGACTATTAGTCATTTCCATGAGCATGGGTTAATTGAATTCAAATTCGATCATTATGCACTTATGCACTGTTTGGATATCATATTGTGTATATATACCGTATGTCTTGGTCAAAAAGTAACATTACATTTTAGACATACTTACAGGCAACTGCTTGATATGATTTTACTAGTGTCGTTGGACAATCTCCGACACTGGTGTTGCAAGGTATGCCATCAATCAGTTTGGCATGACGATTATAAATCGGACAATACCCTTAAAGAACAAACGTGAAACATAAATATATAGAGATAAGTTAATATATCATCAATATACGATGTTTAATGATGTGTTGTTGTGTAAGTATTTTTTTTGTAAATTGCACATTATAGTTTCGAACTTTATAACGAATTGAAAGGAACAGGTCGATTAACTCCGAGTGATAAACTAGATAAAGTTAGAAATTATGTAAAATAAACGTCTGCTAGGCATGTTGGTATTACTATTCAAAATTACCTCACAGATGTACGAGTTATATCTCTGTCTTTTGTTATTCTAACTATTTATTCATCACTATTTTGATTACTCGGGTACAATTATGCGTCGTACATAAAGAGTCACGATGTGAAAATATATAACCCGGGCACATAGTTTTATTTTCACCTGAATGGTTTGTAAATTGATATGTCATTACATATTCTGCATCGGTTGGATCTATTAATGATATATGCTTCAACCGGAACGTTATGATATGATATGAAACATACAAATCACGGATAATAAGGTTTGAGAAGCAATACACTAAAATACTAAACATTGGACAAACACGGATCTTTAAAAATCCAAAAATGGAATCAGATGTCATGAAATCAGTGAAATATAGTAATCGCAAACAATATCATTATAACTACCGTGCAATTTCCGGAATATTGATATTTAATACGGTTACTTCTACCCCGTTGACAACTTTTGATCAGTAAGTCGTTTGACTTTGTATATGTTTTTTGTTTGTCATATGTTGAGCATCCCCCGGTATATCAGATCATCAGTGACACAAACAAAATATGCAGATGCGGAGTGTTACTCTTAAAGTTTGACATTGACGATTACAAACCGAGTTTGTAACAGTTGCTAATTTCAAGTCTGTACAAAATGTTAAATATGAGGAACACATAAAACGTTTTCATCTTCCAATTTAGACGTTTCTTAATGAAGTCTATATAAATGACAGAAATAGTCGGCAATAAGGGGGCACAGGGGCAAACTTGTTCTCCTAATTCACTGTCGGGTATCTATGTCTTGATTCAGAA
>BROG01001286.1:0-79019 GCA_030159075.1 Atrina japonica | reverse complement strand
AAAGAAGTAGTAAAAGTAGAAAAATCGATTTCTTTTTGGTAAACATAGTTAATGCTTCTTGAATGTATGTAGGTATTGAAGTTAAAAATACAATACATTAATGAATACAATATACATACCGGAAATTTGTATATGGTTTTGTAACGAAAAACGCCATATAAATGATTAAAACTCATATCCGATGATATATTGTTATCAATGCGAAAATGGAATGTGACTAATCAATTATGATCAATCTGAAATCATAATCATACGGGATTGGGATTGTTTTGATATATGATTGAACTTATTTTTCATAAGTCTTAAGCAAAAACAAAAATGAAATTAATAAAACGTTTCAGTTTGAAAGACAACTATTTCGGTTGAATATATGTATACGATTCAACAGCCTTCATCATTTCAGTATAAAGTAAAACTGAAGAAGTGCGAATGAATAATTAAAACTCTCACGTCCATTAGAATATGACAAATTGGGTGTAAAATATGGTATCAACATGAAAACAATTGCGAATCCCCACTGGATAGGGACCAGGTGTCCGGAAAGTGTGGATATAAAAAATATAAAAAGAAATTGTCTCAATATGGAGAGCAATTATGAATCCCAAACGGGACCAGGTGTCCGGAAAGAGACTTGTAGTCATTTTATGAAGAATATATGCCAACAGTTAACAAAATCCAGGAGATCTAAAGGGGCGATCAGAGGTTGAATCAGATTTTGGAGATTGAACAGTCCATGCCGACCGTTCACATCCACCATGTATCTGTAGAGAAATCCAGGCCAAAGAATGTATATAACTTTTTAGCAGTCCAAATCCTGGCACAATAGATTTTACACAGTAATGGCTAACCTGAAAGCGGACTGGTACCAAAACAAATTTAAGAATTTCTTAAGTCTAAAAGATTTTCTCAACCTTTTCTTATCCTTAAATCTGATTGGCCGAGCAGGCCAAGTTGAAAATATTCTCAGACTTGAGTAAGTTTTATGGTGTTAAGCCGAGATCAAGTAGCTAAAGGTATATTCTCAGACTTTGGTTATTCTTTAGTTTTTGGTTGCAGGCTCATGTAATGAAATATGGTATTGCCAAACATTGTCATTAGTGGGCCTACGTTACCAGGTAGTTAGAGCATCACGCTTTGAATCATGAAGTCTCTCAATTCTGGTCAGCGCAGGTTTGAGCCCTACGCTGATTTTTGCGAGAAAGTTTGCTTGTGGAATGCCGGTGGTCTCTTCCCGGTTACACTGTAACCGGGTTCTTTCCTTCATCACGAAAAACTGGCCACCATCGTATAACTGGAAAATTGTTGAATGTGGCGTAAAACAGTATTCAAATTCAAAACATTGTAATTATTTAGACGGAAAAACTTTTTACTTTAATTGTTCTTCCTTAGACAAAATGGAAGTATAGGGTGTTTGCAGAAGGCCGGTGGTCTCTTCCTGTGAATATTGTAACCGCGCTCTTTTCTCCACCAATAAAAACTGGTCGCCACCATGTACCTAAAAAACTGTTGATCAGGAACTCTACCAACTATCAAGCTAAACTAGATTATATCCTCAATTTATATATTTTTCTTAAAATCATATAGCCAGGGCAAGTTAATTAATGACAGTCGAATATTGATCACAACTTAACAACTTAATGTCAGTATTGCGAGAAAATCACGATATGAAGGCTCCGATTGTTATGTACGATGGTTAGAATATATCGACGACGTTTTGTCAATGAATAATGACAATTTTCATACATATGTCAATGCGATATATCCCAGCGAACTAAAAATTAAAGAAAAACAGAATCAAGCACACACGCGTCATACTTAGACATTTTACTTCATATAAACACAGACGGGAAATTAGCAACTCAGCTATACGACAAACGCGACGATTTCGGCTTTCCCATCGTAAATTTTCCACATTTAAGTAGTGATATCCCTCAGTCACCCGCATATGGAGTTTATATTTCACAAATGAACCGATATGCCAGGGCGTGTACAACATATGAAAATTTCATATACAGAGGTAAACTACTCACTGACAAATTGATGACACAGGGATATCGAAAACCACGTTTAATGTCAACGTTCCGCAAATTTTACGATCGGTATAATAGTCTTGTTTGCGACTACTCTGTTTCACTAAGTGAAATGTTGAGTTGCCTTTTCGTTGGTGGTTGTTGAGACGTCTGTACCAATTGTGACGAGGATACACTCCTCACGTGTTTCATTGGACTTGACTGTGGACTCACGGTGGGTGTGGCCGGTCGACAGGGGATGCTTACTCCTCCATGGCACCTGATGCCACCTCTTGGTTTCCAGAGGTCCGTGTTTGTCCATTATTACCGGATTTGTATCTATGTCCTAGACATTCTATTGATTTATACTTTGGTATCTGAAATTTTTTAGAAGTTTATTATGTATATATTAATTGTTTTAGGTGAATTATAAGTGGTTAAACACGTCGCTTACTTAATTTTATGAAGTAAAGCATATCCAATATGTCTAACCTCCGTAACACAGAAAAAGGCTTATTGCTCACTATATGTTTGACATTTTCAGATAAAGTGACTTTCACTGTTTCCTTCTGGGGTGATAATGTTATAAATACTCATACCAATCAACATTATCTTCAGATAATCGACGTGTAAAGAAAAAATGTGAAAATATAATATAATCGAAGATATATACAAAAGTGAACTGAACACGAAATCAAAATCAAATGTCCACCTGCTGTTGACCAATATTCCGAAATGACATCGAGACATTTTAGTAATATTGTTCGTCACCGTCAAAATCTGCTTTCAAATGTGTGCGTGTCTGTGTGTGCTCACATGTAATGTATTTCTATAATCAAGCTTCATATTTATCACCTCCGTTTCACACGTCGTATCCTGCAACATGTCGTATCCAGAAAACTGGGATATTTCACAATACATACATACACACCTCAATACATGACGCTTTGTCTTTACTGAATGACCATTTGTCAGCATTTCCATCAAACTTATATAGATAAATACATAAACCAAATATAAATGGCTGCAGGAAAGGATCTTCAAATCCTACAGTTTTTAAAAACATTGTCAAACATCTAGATCTAAGATCTACAGACGCTTGTAATGTTGTCCAAGAGAGGTATAACTCGTGTGTACTTATCCTCGAGAGTTTATATCTTCGCCGTTATAATCGTGCACTGAATATAACCATACACTAACAAATACGTCACACACACGCGCGCGCGCTCACGCACTCACACACGTCTATCATGTTTCCTTCTATAGAAATATTCTTCCAAAAGCCAAAATAAAAACACTACAAAACAGTTCAGTGTCATCTTTAATTAATTAAAATCAATCTGTACTTATATTCGATAACAATCAAAATATGATAAAGGAAATTATAAAGTTGAATTATAAATAAATAAACAAATAAATAAATAAATATATTAATAAATAAATAAAATAAATGTCATTTACAGTTGAAATATTTGAACTTTCGTACTTCCTGTCTTGTGAGACGCGACAACAAGTTTACGACAATGTAATTTTTTTCTTTTTAATTTTAAAAGTTCAAATAGAATATGGATTTAGAATAAGTTATCTATTGTAGAATTTTTTTTTCTGAAACCTGTTTGATTTTCATATATGATATTGAATTCATCAGAGTAAAACTATTTAGTCTTTCATTCAACAATGAAGTAAAAAGCTTGCCGACACAACTTAGAATTGTGATCGGTCTGTAGTTTTGAGGGTTTTTTTTGTCGCCTTTATTTTTATATATAGGCTTTATGATTCCTTCTAGCCAGACGTTTGGTACAATTCCTGCATCAAAAATTAGATTATAAATTTAAAACCACTAGGTCGTTGCCACTGCTGGTGGACCGTTTGAGTCCCCGAGGGTATACAAAAACCTAGTACCTGGTATTTTGGTACCAGCTGATAATCTTATACTAAAGTAATATTTAGCACTGACAACACCATTTAAATTCCAAAGTATTCTAAAGCTAAGATAGTAAATGTTTTACAGTGGTTACTCTTAGACGGATTTCGGCTATACTTTTAGATTTATTATTTGACCTTGTATGATACCACTTTCTCTTAAGAAAATACATATACAATTTAAATTGGAGCTCAACCGATGAAGTCTAATTGACAGAAACGATCATCTTGAGCATTATAACTTTGGTATTATGTTTATAATAATTAAAGAAGTTTTCGTAAAATGGGAGTAGTTGGTAGCAAGTAGATTTTATATATTCGTTTCTTATGTTGTCTTCTTCACATGATTTATTATTTTTCAGTTTTCTTATACTTTTGACTATTTCTTCTTGCGTTATATATTCGTTTAATTTATCGTTTATTTTATTACGCTCTAGTTTTGACATTTCATCTTCAATTATTTCATTCATCTCTTCACTTATTTCAGGTGCTTTATTTAGATCTTTAAAGTATGTATATAGTGTGTTTATTTTGATCGTGGATTTATAATCTTGATCTGCTTTAGTTTCATGTCTGTTTAAGATTTTCCAAAATTCCTTAGAATTATTTGTTCTTAGATTCTTAAAATTTTTACTCGTTTCGTTTCTGTATTTCGTAATTTTTTTATCTAAGTTTTTTTGGTAATTTTTTTCTTTTTCTCTAAGTATCAGTTTTGCATTTCAGATTTTTGTCTTGACAAATATTTTTACTTTTTCTATACTCTTTGCGGGCTTCTTTACATGTATAAGAGAACCACGGTTTATTCGATTTTTTACGCTCTCTTCGATTGGTGTTTCCCAATATTTTTGTTCCTAGCGATATTTTGGCAGCATTTATATAAATCGTGTTTAACTTTTCTACAATATTATCCACATTTTCACTCGCAATATTTCCTATACCATTTATTTCATTCATAAATTGTATTAGTTCGTTTATTTGTTCAATATCAATAGCGTTCTTGTAAAGATTTTCTTTTGTTTGGTCCCACGCATTTTTTACTTCTTTTTCATGTTAGGGTATTTCAGGTTGTTCTGAATAATTAATTATTTTTGTATTTAAAAATTAAGTTACAGGTGTATGAACATCAGACTATAACACATTTTGTTCTAAAACTTGCATTTTGGATACGTATTCAAACAAGCTGTAGTCACATATGAAATAATCTACTGTGCTCGAACTTCTACATGTAAGTTTTCCACATACATTGTCACCAATTCGGCCATTCAGTATCATTAGATTGTTTGATTTACATAGTTCTAAAAGTAGTCTTCCGTAAGAATTAAAAATCTTATCTGTATTGCTTCTAAAAATGTATTTATTTTCTATTTCAAAATTAATTTGTGCATGATCAGACTTATCATAACAGTCAAAATTGTCGTTATACGGAGTGTCGTAAATTTCAACTTCTGTGCCAGTTCGAGCATTAAAGTCACCTGCAAAATGAACATGTTTATCGTTTGTCAACAGCTCGTGCATCTCTATTTCGTTAAAGTGAAATAAATCTCTATTTTCCGTATTTTGAATTTTCCGGAGGTACGTAAATGATTCCAACTAAGAGAATTTTCTCATACATTGTGATGTTTTTGGATATTTCCAACTAGAGAACGTATCTACATTCTGTTTCGTGAATAGTAATGTGATTTTTCAGATTTCGGTGATTGTACGTACACCCGAGACATCTGTTTTACTTAAGAAATCATGTAAATCGTTTAAGTAAATTGCGAAAAGGAACGATGACATATATGTTCCCCTTGTCTAACTTCATTTTTACAATCAAAGAACGGTGAAAATTCATTATTATGAGCTATCTTTTATTTGATTTGACTGTACATATTTAAGATAATGTTATATTTTTCCTTTAATATTATTCGATAAGAGTTTTAACCATAATGCTCTTCTCCAAACAGTGTTGAATGCTTTTTCGAAATCTATGAACGCGCAATGTAATTTTTTTTCTTTTTAATTTTTAAAAGTTCAAATAGAATATGGATTTAGAATAAGTTATCTATTGTAGAATTTTTTTTTCTGAAACCTGTTTGATTTTCATATATGATATTGAATTCATCAGAGTAAAACTATTTAGTCTTTCGTTCAACAATGAAGTAAAAAGCTTGCCGACACAACTTAGAATTGTGATCGGTCTGTAGTTTTGAGGGTTATTTTTGTCGCCTTTATTTTTATGTATAGGTTTTATGATTCCTTCTAGCCATACGTTTGGTACAATTCCTGTATCAAAAAATTAGATAATAAATTCAAAACCACTAGGCCATTGCCACTGCTGGTGGACCGTTTGACGAGGGTATACACAAACATAGTACCTGGTATTTTGGTACCAGCTGATAATCTTATACTAAAGTAATATTTGGCACTGATAACACCATTTAAATTTCAAAGTTTTCTAAAGCTAAGATAGTAATTACTCTTAGACGGATTTCGGCTATACTTTTAGATTTATTATTTTACCTTGTATGATACCACTTTCTCTTAAGAAAATACATATACAATTTAAATTGGAGCTCAACCGATGAAGTCTAATTGACAGAAACGATCATCTTGAGCATTATAAATTTGGTATTATGTTTATGATAATTAAATATATATAAAAAAAATGTCAGATACCAAAGTATAAATCAATAGAATGTCCAGGACATAGATACAAATCCGGTAAAAATGGACAAACACGGACCTCTGGAAACCAAGAGGTGGGATCAGGTGCCATGGAGGAGTAAGCATCCCCTGTCGACCGGTCACACCCGCCGTGAGTCCAATTTCGTAAAATGGGAGTAGTTGGTAGCAAGTAGATTTTATATATTCGTTTCTTATGTTGTCTTCTCCACATGCTTTGTTATTATTCAGTTTTCTCATACTTTTGACTATTTCTTCTTGCGTTATATATTCGTTCAATTTATCATTTATTTCATTACGCTCTAGTTTTGACATTTCATCTTCAATTATTTCATTCATCTCTTCACTTATTTCAGGTGCTTTATTTAGATCTTTAAAGTATGTATATAGTGTGTTTATTTTGATCGTGGATTTATAATCTTGATCTGCTTTTAGTTTCATGTCTGTTTAAGATTTTCCAAAATTCCTTAGAATTATTTGTTCTTAGATTCTTAAAATTTTTACTTACATCGTTTCTGTATTTCGTAATTTTTTTATCTAAGTTTTTTTGGTATTTTTTTCTTTTTGTCTAAGTATCAGTTTTGCATTTTCAGATTATTGTCTTGACAAATATTTTTACTTTTTGCGACTACTCTGTTTCACTAAGTGAAATGTTGAGTTGCCTTTTCGTTGGCGATTGTTGAGAGGTCTGTACCAATTGTGACGAGGATACACTCCTCATGTGTTTCACTGGACTTGACTGTGGACTCACGGCGGGTGTGACCGGTTGACAAGGGATGCTTACTCCTCCATGGCACCTGATCCCACCTCTTGGTTTCCAGAGGTCCGTTTTTGTCCATTTTTTATCGGATTTGTATCTATATCCTGGACATTCTATTGATTTACACTTTGGTATCTGAAGTTTTTATATTTCTATACTCTTTGTCGGCTTCTTTACAGGTATTAGAGGACAACGGTTTATTACATTTTTTACGCTCTCTTCGATTGATGTTTCTCAATATTTTTGTTCCTAGCGATATATATAAATCGTAAATTCATAAATTGTATCAGTTCGTTTATTTGTTCAATATCAATACCGTTCTTGTAAAGATTTTCTTTTGTTTGGTCCCACGCATTTTTTTATTTCTTTTTTATGATAGGGTATTTCCGGTTGTTCTGAATAATTAATTATTTTTGTATTTAAAAATAAAGTTACAGGTTTATGAACATCAGAATATAACACATTTTGTTTTAAAACTTCCATTTTGGATACGTATTTAAACAAGCTGTAGTCACATATGAAATAATCTACTGTGCTCGAACTTCTACATGTAAGTTTTCCACATACATTATCACCAAATCGGCCATTCAGTATCATTAGATTGTTTGATTTACATAGTTCTAAAAGTAGTCTTCCGTAAGAATTAAAAATCTTATCTGTATTGTTTCTAAAAATGTATTTATTTTCTATTTCAAAATTAATTTGTGCATGATCAGACTTATCATAATAGTCAAAATTGTCGTTATACGGAGTGTCGTGAAGTTCAACTTCTGTGCCAGTTCGAGCATTAAAGTCACCTGCAAAAAATGAACATGTTTATCGTTTGTCAACAGCTCATGCATCTCTATTTCAATTAAGTGAAATAAATCTCTATTTTCCGTATTTTGAATTTTCCGGAGGTACGTAAATGATTCCAACTAAGAGATTTTTCTCATACATTGTGATGTTTTTGAATATTTCAAACTAGAGAACGTATCTACATTCTGTTTCGTGAATAGTAATGTGATTTTTCAGATGTTGTTTGAAAGCTAATACAATACCTCCAGAACTTTTTTTTTCATAATAAATTCATAATCATGAAAATGTAAGCTATCAAGGTCATCAGTTTTTGACTCTTGAAAACATAATATGTCATATTCTTTGATAAGATTCTGAAATTCTGGATAATTTAACTTACTCTTAATGCCACAACAGTTTAAGACCACCGGTTTGAAAACTTGATTCCTCCTCAGAGGTTATGTCAGAAAAATCAAACTCCCCCGCGCATCCCTATGGGTGCTCGGGTGTGGAGCCCACACGCTGTCGATTTCTCTGTCGCATTGGTGTGTTGTAATATATCTTAATGCAGACGGACTCGGATTCGGTACAGTACTTTCCGGTTGATATGGCTCCCCGTTAACGAGTAGAGTATCACGTACTGATTTAACTCGATTTCCTTTTTTGCGCAAGTCTTTCATAATCGGGTATAGGCATCTACGGGTGAGAGGTGCTCACTGTGGGAAGAAACCGGAGTACTCGGATAAAATTCATGAATCTCACATACACCCCTGTCCAATCCGAGAATCGAACTGAAAATAATGCATTCTATGGTGGCCCGTTTCTGTCAATACCGAGTGCTTTTTCTTGATCAGTTTTCACTTTATAAATAAAACTATCAAATGGTTTTCGATGCAACTTGTTTCCGTGGTACACTCATTGTTAGTCCATTGTTTGGTTATTCTGAAATCTATATATTGCCTTAGGAACTAAATCTAAGTCAAAACATGTTTTGAGTGTTTTACTGTTTTTTCGTGTATATATATATATATATATATATATATATATATATATATATATATATATATATATATATATATATATATATATATATATATCGCACAAGTGAAGAAATACCAAAATTCCTTGAAACTCACCAGACCCCGACACGACACCAACCGCCGTGGTCCCATGCCGCACGACGCCTTAACGACTTGCCCACCCGGTTAGGGATTAAACCATGGTTAGGCGAGTTTGTAGGTACCTCTTTATTCCACGTATATCAACTTCCATCATGGTTGAACGTTAAACACAAGGAGCCTCTCCGGAGTTACAGGGGAAGCTCCGGCGTGTGGCAAGGGCTTTGAGTAGTCACACCGCACGATAAATCAAATCTGACTGACTGACTACCTCTTTAACTCTATATTTGTGCTTAATAAATGATTTATTTCCAAATATTGCATCCATGGTCCACAGTATATGTTGGGCCCGCCTTGGTCGAATGGTCAGTGCATCGCGCTTTGATCCATGAGGTGTCTCATTTCTGGTCAGAGCAGGTTCGAGCCCCGCTAGATTCGAAGCTATTTTTTGTGAGAAAGTTTGCCAATTTACTTACGGAAGGGCGGTGGTCTCTCCCTTGGTACATTGTAACTGGGTTCTCTCCTCCACCTATAAAAACTGTCCACCATCATATAACTGGAAAATTGTTGAGTGTGGCGTATAACACTATTTATCCCACCTCTGGCAAAATACTCGGAATTTGATTGGTTTAGAAGGATACGACATATTTTTGTATCGGGTTACCTGTCCACCTGATATTAGTTTTGATATCACCCTCACTGGTGACGTCACTTTTAGCAGACGAGAGATGTAAACAAACATGACGGACAGGTTTGTGTCGCGCAGCGGAGAAGAAATAACTAAGGTTAGAACGGAGCTGCATTCAAAAAATACTTTAAGAAGCAACAGAAAGACAGGCCTTCGGTGGGATAAATTCGTTATATAGTGTTTTACAGGGGTGATGCGGAAATATACTGGGTCCAGGAAAAAAAGTTGTATTGTGCTCGGCTTAGCCTCGCTCTTACAACATTACTGTATCTATTTTGATTACAATTATTAGAACTAAATAGATATCATCAATATAACTTCTCAGTGGCGGATCCATTATCACTTTTCAGGAATTTTTTCATGGACCCAATATATTTCCGTATCACCCCTGTAAAACACTATATAACTAATAATGTACTAAAAATCCATAGTACTCACATCGTAATATATGTTAATGCTATATTGACATTGTGATATATATATATATATATATATATATATATATATATATATATATATATATATTATATATATATATATACATATATATATATATATATATATATAATATATATATATATATATATATACTTCATTTTCTTCAGCACTTGTACTGTCAGATCCATTGTCATGTACATCTCTATCTCTACGACAGAGTTCTCATATACGGAAGCCTAAACACCGCTATCGAAACATTCACTGTTTTGAATGCGTAGCTGGCTGAGAGATAAGGGCGTCGTACAAGTGAGTCAGGCGGTGATGCCTTTTTAATTTTGTACTTGTGTTTAGTTTATTATTTTTTTTTTACAAAGCATTCTCCATGATCCAATATCTATTGCAAATGTTCAATGCTGTAGTGATATATATAGACACCTATAAACTAAGCTCTACCCCGGTTCGAATTCCCCGCGTCCAACTGCCTTGATCATAAGTGCCACTCTCAAACCACTCGGGCCAGGTGCGTATGTAGGTGCAATGTATTTGTACTTGACGGATGATTTATTTCCATAGACCCTTTCCGGATATATATATATATATATATATATATATATATATATATATATATATATATATATATATATATATATATATATATATATATATATATATATATTTGTGAAAGTGAGGCTAGAGATAAATGGAATGTCCAAGAAGCTATATGTCTCGCCCGTGACATGTAATCAATAATAATAACCGTAACTGTGACACTCTTTCCAGAAATCAGGTCAGACCAGTTTTGGTACAAAAAGGCACATTAAGGATACATGGGAGTCATTTGTGTGAAGTACTGTTTCAATCCACCAAGAGGTTTAGGGTAGTAATATCCCTCTGTCACCCGCATATGGAGTTTAGATTTCACAAATGATCCGATATGCCAGGGCGTGTACAACATATGAAGATTTCATATACAGAGGTAAACTACTCACTGACAAATTATTGACACAGGGATATCGAAAACCGGGTTTAATGTCAACGTTCAGCAAATTTTACGGTCGGTATAGTAGTCTTGTTTGCGATTACTCTGTTTCACTAGGTGAATTGTTGAGTTGCATTTTCGTTGGAGATTGTTGAGATGTCTGTACCAATTGTGACGAGGATACACTCCTCACGCATTTCATTGGACTTGACTGTGGACTCACGGCGGGTGTGACCGGTCGACCGGGATGCTTTCTCCTCCATGGCACCTGATCCCACCTCTTGGTTTCCAGAGGTCCGTGTTTGTCCATTTTTACCGGAGTTGTATCTATGTCCTGGACATTCTATTGATTTATACTTTGGTATCTGAGATTTTTATATTTGTAGTGTCTTGTGCAGTGAAATCGCAGTTATATGAATTGGTTACACTTACAAAAAAAAACAACAAAAAACAAAACAAAACAAAAAAACAATACAAAAAAAAAAAAAAACAAAAACAAAACAAAACCGTTTTTGTTTGACTCAGCTAATGAAAATCAAGTCAACATTAACAAGTAACTTTTTCAAAATTTTATTGACACCAAAAAGAGTAAGCAGAGGGTTTTGTGAAGACGAAATTTGATCTTACAACATGTGTGTACTTACAAAATCTTGATTATGATTACCGATAATTAACTAAATAAAATATACCAATGTATCTACTCAGTGGCGGATCCATAATTTTTTCAAGGGGTTGATTCGGGGATAACATAATACATAAGTTAAATTGTTATAAAATATGTGATTTACTGCAGAAACTTTCAAATTTTGGGTAACATGTTATGGAAAAATTCGTTAGAGTAGTAGAAAATATGTTTTTTCATAAAATTGCTAAAAATCTGACATTATGCTGCAGTCAGTCATGAAATCACTACTTGTCCACCTGCTGAGATATCACCTTGGTTACCTCCCTTGATAAAGATGGTTGTTTCAGCAAATATAACCCATGTAAGAGACAAATTCTATGGTGTCCAGAGTGTCCTACCATTTTTTAATTTTACGATGCATGATAGGTCATTTTGTAGTTTCATGTTAAGCAAACTCATAACTTCCCCAAAACCAAAAGCTTAAATGGCTGAAATTCAGCCACGGACAGAGGCCGAATTCCAGGGTATTCTGGAATATGCAATACCGGTGCAGTTTAGCGTTTTCAGGGCTAGGGCTAGGCGATCCCGGGTACACCCTAAAAATGTCAAATTTGAAATGAGTTGCAGACAACTTTTGCCAAAATAAAACAAATATTAGGGGCTCTTAGGCATGGACACTAAAACTGAAACCTAATTGTACTTTTTAAAACACATTACCGATTTACTTAATTTAATTCCAGGTGTAAAAGAAAAAAATGCCAAATATACAAGGTGGGTCACAAAATGCTTCTACAGTGCTACCCTAGGACATACATTTCTAATGAAGCTACAACAATCGACAGAATATGTTAACACAAAAACAATAAATATAACGTTATACTTAATAATATAAAATTATACGTAAAACACATTTGTAAATAAAGTACATATTAGCTTAATATTTAGCATGTGTTTCAAATACAGAAGTCAAGTAAGATAAAATTAGAAGAAAAGTGTCGCATACGTCATATAGTACATCAGTGATGTTGATTACATAATTACATGCACGTGTAGAGGAGGTTTGGTTCCTTGAACTGGCGGGTAATTTGTTTACAGCAACATTTGAGGTGTATATGAGGTGTATTCTTAACTTAAGGTCATATCACACATTGTATTCCTATAAAAAAAACATTTGTGCCAGGAAAGATATTACAAATATAAAATATTAGAAAATATTTGACTCGCACAAGAAAATTCCATCCAATTCTACTGTATCCTTGGGATAGGTGGTCTGACGATGCTTCAAGGTCATGATGAAACAGTGACCAGATATTTGTGTCAAGTAGAAAAAGAACATAACAAGTGGTCATAACAAGAAAACCCTATCTTAGTCCGAAATGACCTTCATATAAGATGTATTACCTTCTCATCACCTTCCAATACGAAACAAATAAGAATGAATTTATACAAATATGAAATGACCTGGATAAGAAAATTTCCAACCATATCTACAGATATCTTAATATGAGTAGTATTATTGTCCGATTCACATAAAATGGCGGGGCGGAGTAACCTTTTGATTATCATACGGATGATTCTACTCACTTTTTGGTTATGACAAGCTGCACAGGAAAAACGTTTTATTCTTCACTGGATACTCTCTTAAGTATGGTGACAAGTAGGAACGATTACTATAGTCAGTGTAATTTTAATGTTATGCTTTATTACCTAAAATTTAAACTAGTCCAGGTCAAGAATCGGTTCACAAGACTCCGCCCCGCCAGGTTATTTGGATTTTCACTATACTTCGAGGCATTTGTTTATTTGATTTAAGAATCATAAGAAAAACATTCGAACGCAACCCATTTCAGTTGTCAATAGTGACATTGACATCAGTAGTATGAACATGATACAAGGTCATGGCACACTTTCTTCCCATAAAGGGGGCTCCGTGGCCGAGTGGTTAGAGCATTGCGCTTTAAATCACAAGGTCTCTCACCTCTGGTTCGAATCCCGCTAGGGTCATTTCGAATTAAGTGGGAAAGTTTGCCAGTTTTCTTGCGGAAGGTCGGTGGTCTTTACCCGGGTAACCGGGGTTTCTCTTCCACCAATAAAAACTGGACGCAATCATATGACTGAAAGATTGTTGAGTATGGCGTAAAACAAAAAATCAAATCAAATTAAATCTTCCCATAAGGAACATTTGTGCCAAGACGTAAGAAACTGGACAAAAATCCATCTATATCTTAAGTAACCTGAACGGTATGACCTCGAGTCAACGTCATCACACGCCGCCATTCTGTAAGGAAAATTTGTGTCAAAATGATTTTGCGCAAATAAATCATAATAAAACTATTTCCGGACAAAAAATTCCACCCAAGTCAAAAGTGGTATGAAAAAGATCAAAAGAAATTTGTTGAAATTAATTTTCGGTGAAATAAAAAGCATGTATGTAAACGAACCTATTCGTATTACCAAGTGGTAATGCTTATACTGGTATTACTGAGAATAAAAAAAACCGTTAAAACAACTTCGAGTTTGCTTTGTGTGGCAAGAGGCATCTCCCAATATAGTGTTGTGTTTAGTTGATAAATAATTTATGCTCGTTTGAGCAGAGCGAATTAGAACATAAATGAATTTAAAACCACAGCGACGAAATTTTCTAATTCAACAGTATTTACAAAGCATTTCAGATGCAAAGGCATCATTTTACCGTGACACATCACACGAAACATGCAATAAATAATCAATACAAAATGTAAAGTATTTAAGATCCCTTAATTAAAATCAGTCCATGCTATATTTTTAGTATTATTTTGTGTATACAAGAAATGACATTTGAGATAATACATGAAAATAAAACACTTCAAATTTATGAATTAAAGCAGTTAAAACAAAAATGTGCATAAAATCATGTTCCAATTAAATGAAACAATTCATAACACAAAAGAAAACTAATGGCTAAAGCACCTCAAATTTGAAATAACATTTTGCAACCTTGCAAAAGATTTGCAACAATCTCGCCCTTGATAAATCAAGCATTTCACAAAACAGATAAGTTTTCCAAATTCATGCTGAAAAAATTGATTCCTTTTGTTCCCATTAACGAATTGTTGTTTGTCTTGTCGCAATTGTTTTAATCAAAGTTCACAATTAACATATTGGTTACACTATTCTTCCTGGTAATCTCTAATAGTTGTTCAGAATTCCAGATTAAAACTCCGATATTTTACAATTTGAAATATTGGTTTAAAACATAAGATTGTTGAAGATATTTTAATGAACCGATATGCCATGTTTAGAGAAATTTATTTAAGGTATCATTAGCAAAATAATTGTTTATAATTATGGCAATTTATTTTCCAACTTAACCGATTTTAAAAAAAACATTTTAATCCTTAAACATTCATAAACATATTTTATAATTGTAAAAATGTAAAAATAACACGAACAAAACGATAATTGTAAACTGATTAAATACTGAGTACATTATATTGATATAAAGATAATTGTGTCAAAGTTTGTGATCAAGGTAGCGGAGTAAACAATATCAACAAGAGGTCAGACAGGTTGTCTGAATGAAATGTATGATTACAGTGAGAATATACTGATTTTAATTATTCTGGCCTTACATACCGCTTCCTATGAGGGAAAATTCTACCACATTTGGCCAAAATTGGCCCATTGGAAGAAGTCGAAGAAGTAACAACGGACGCCTCAAGACTACACACAGCCTGACTGTAAATATTGATGGAAAAAATATGTTTTCTGTTTACTTAAGTACCTGTGACATTGACCTTTGATCCCATGACCTTGACACTTTGTCCCAATGATCCCTTGACACGTAAGAACTTCTTGATATATATATATATATATATATATATATATATATATATATATATATATATATATATATATATATATATATATATATATAAACTCGAATATAACGAACTCGGTTTGTACGAATTTATACACATAAGGAATCAATACATATTCCCCGACTGCAACTTTATATATTCTTAGCTGAAAAACAATTTTACAACAAATTTTATATAATGAATTTTCGTTTATGACAAATCATTTTCTATGTCCCTTGGGGCTTAACCAACATTTTTTAAAGAATTATAACGAAGTGATCAATATTATTTAACCAAAGGTAAATTCTTAACTTTCTGCCAAGCAAAAATTTAACAAGTTGTGTTAATAAAAAGTAACAAAATCTTTTGTTTTATTTGACTACCCAAAAAGTTCCCGTTTAGTCTAGATTTAGATTGATTTATTCTTAACGAATTTTGTTGTAACCCTTCAGGTTTCTTCACTACAACCATATAACAAACTGTCCTTATAACGAATTGAACAATAAGGATATATATATATATATATATATATATATATATATATATATATATATATATATATATATATATATATATATATATATATATATATATATATATATAACGATTAGACGCTTGTCATAAATAGAATGGCGCTTGCTAGGCAGGAAATAAGTTTCAATTGCAGAGAACAAAATAGGAAAAAATTGTTTTGTTTGAAGACCATATTATAGGACTTATCAAAGCTAATGTTAGCAGTAAAAGACTCGCATTTCATGTCTATCACAAAAACATATATCTATACAATATTTTACATAAATTTCTAACTATACACAATTATTTTCATTCATTACCACAAATAATTGCTTGATAAATTGTCTGTTTCCACTTTAGCCTATAGCACAGATCAATATTTGTGGTTTTTCAACAATATAAATGAAACATTCTTGTCGAAATTTCAAACAATAATAAAACAAAAAACTCAATGATAAAATAGTTCGGTTTTTGATACAAACAACACACAAAGGATTACACATTTAGTTTCATAACTAAAGGCTTTCCCTGTCTGTGATTGTTTTAGATACATGGCATAATTCAAATCTTCCCAAGGGTATCAATTATTTTGCTGTATAGTTTTTCATGATAAAAATGTTGAAAGAAATGCACAGTTTTTCTTAAAACTTCTTTGATGTCGAACATTAATCCTTAGACTGCCACGCACAACTAACTAACTAACTAATTGTGTCATTATTAATAGTCACTCAGTGCAACGCTCTACTGTAGTTGTTTCTCAGACTCCTCATTGTAGATGTTGTCATACAGGGTTTTCACCTGTACAGCTGACATTGACACATTACTCAAGATATGACAGTATCTTTATAAAGGATAAACACTGACAAACATTTAGATGTATGTTTTATCTCTGTATCTTGTACACTTTTTGAATTATCTGAAATCAGAACGTGTATCCTAATTATATTTAACTATGAATAATTAATGCAGCAGTGAGAGCCTATAATGACTCTAGTAATGTAGCAGTCAAAGGGTTAAAGATTAAATTTTTTGCTGAACCAACGAAATGCTTTTTGGGGAACATTTCTTGATCCTTTAGAATGGTGGCCAATTTTTCGTCGCACTTCCGTCCTAGTGCTTTCAAAATCGGCCCTAAATCTGTCTACACCTTTATGAATTTCCGCCTTATTTCGCATTTCTTTGAGCATCTTTATCCTAACATCAAATCCTGGCTTTTTATCCATTTCTTCTGATTGTATCATCAGATCAATATGTTCAGGCATTGACAAGGGATCAGGGACAAGTGCTATTTTGTTTAATATTTCCTTGCATTCAGTAATGTCTGTCAAGTTGATCTCAATATCATCAAATAGATTACCTACTTCGTCCATCATTTGTATTATCAGTTTTTCGTGTGTTAGTTTTTTTCCTGTTGCTTCTTCATATTTTTTAAATTTTTCTTGGTATTTTCTGGTGACTTTCTCAGTTACATAATCGATTATGTATTTGGCGTTTTTATGTTTTGACCAGTGGCATTTCTGTGGACAAACATTACAGTAGCCTGTGCGGTCCATGACGCTGCATCTTTCATTACGGTCATCATCAGGAATCCTACAAGTTCTATGGCATGTTCTGTTACATTCTAAGCAATTAGTCACATGGTATCCAGGTTCTAATTCTATCTGAATCTGTCGCGTTTCGTCCACTGTGTATTCAAACTCTTTGTTGCATTCTATGTCTGTTTTATGTCTTTGTAAGACATCAATTTTGTTCCTTAACTCATTTAACTTCAGTAATCCTGCATTGACCTGGGGTTGTATGTTCTCAATAGTTGATTGTAAATATTCTCTCTGTTCAAGAACCTCCTTTGTCAGTTTCAAACTTTTTGTCTCAAATTTTTCGATATGTTCGAATAAAGATTTGAAACTCGTATGACCCATGTCCCAAAATATCGGCGAAAGACTATTGGATGCGACTTTTGTATTTTGAACGAATAGTCCAGAATTGTTAAATGGGAACCACGCACCGAAAGGAAGTCCAGATTCCTTTAATGCGGACAGTACAGGAGGCACGTCTCCGTCTGCAAATGTGATTAGAGTACATATATTTTTGGAAATATCATTTCCAAACAATGACATGATTGAGTGGAAAATGTACTTTTGGATAACGGTTAAACGTGCATCAGGCGCCTTGACCAAGAAGCATACCGCGTCGATCATTGCTACACCCTTAGGTCCATCAGCTGAAAATAACTCTTTGATTTGGCGGACAATGGCGGTATCTCTGTCTATTCCTCTTGTGTCTCCAAATCCCGGAGTGTCTATTATGTTGATTTTGAAATCATGTCGGCCACCTGTATGTGGATGTATCGTGTAGGATGTTATCCATTCGGTTTGTGATAAGGCCTGTATAAATGAATGATATAAAATCATCAATAACGAACTTCAGATCATAGTTGAATATGGGAGGGAAACTTCTATAAATAAAGCTTATAATTGCAATCCTATCAAAATTTGTATCTATGTGAACTAAGCTGCGCATGAAGTAAAAATATCAAACCATTTTGACATTTTAAGAAGTTGCAAAGACGGAGAAAGGACTGTACTTCTCTTTTAAAACGTTGTTTAATTTTTTAAAATTTGGATGAAAGAATAATTTTTATTTTAAACAAAAAGTCATTAAGGTGAAAGAATAATTTTTATTTTAAACAAAATGTCATTAAGGTGAAAGAATAATTTTTATTTTAAACAAAAAGTCATTAAGGTGAAAGAATAATTTTTATTTTAAACAAAAAGTCATTAAGACTGCTCTCAACAAGAACGACTGTTAGTATACTAAAGCAAACAATATTATATGATAAGATAGTAGCAACACGAGGACCAAAAACCATAAACAAGGAATATAATTCTGAGACAAATTTTATTCTCAAAAAGTATTTAAGTATTTACTTATCTGGGTAAAAAGTGAAAACTTGCGGGTCATGAAACGACTTTAGAATATTCTCAACAGAGGAAAGATTATCAAGAAACAGTGTAAATCGTGTCCAGGACATATGTCCCAATTTGTGTCCCGATTAGCAAATTTACTCACTTCTCAAGTTTAAATCATAATTTTGATCCAATGTGTTTTAAGAATGAAAGAAAATCGATTTTCATGTTTAATCCAACGCAGAAATTTGACTAACAACTTTAAATCAAAATAACAAAACGAAAAATGAATATGGAATACTAATTTAATGGGACCAAAATTGTTGAAAATAGAAAGTGCTGTAAACACCAAGTTATGATAATGAAATGCATTGTTCGTGACAGTTTTACGCAATTCTAGTAGAAAGGTATCTTTAATAATTCATGAGTGTCAATTAACTGCAGACACCCAAGTTATTTGCATACTTGAAACACGTATGACAGGAAATTGCATAAAATATGTACTTGATTCGATTGCTTTTGCTCTTCTTCTTCAAGTGTCACCAGTTTGAACTGGAAAGGATAATCAAAATTGACACCCATAAGATTCACGAATCCATCAACCAAGGTGCTTTTTCCACTTCCAGTCGCACCCACTAACATAAGGATCTTTTCTTTGGTGTTATATTTTTTGTCATCTCCTATAAAAAAAACTACAGGCTTCTCCATCTTAAACAGAATTAGTAGAAGTATAAGGAATTACATAAGTATTTTATTTTGTAATAGGGTTGGAGAATATTTCGTTTTTCTAAATTAAATACATACAATGATATAAAGGATCAAAAAGTATACGGACATTTCGTGACGGGCGGACATTTCGTGACTTTTGCTGAAAAGTATGCGAACATTTCGTGAAGGCGGACAAAACGTGATGCAACAATCGAACAACAACGATGTTTTCTTAAACAAAGTTCTATATCTTTTACGGGCAGTGCGTCTACTAAACTTAATGTATCCCTGTCTAAATATTGTCACCAACCAATGGAAACTCATTCAGTATTTACAGCAATATCTAATTAATATAATAATTATAATATTGTATTGATTGGAATTGTTATTTTATCTCTTTCCAAAAACCTTCGGGACTCACTTAGTGATTTTGCTAATCTGATAATCTCTGGTAAGGGATTCCGATTTTCTGATGTTTTCTAGAAACGAATCTTTATATAAATTGATTGTAGATATTGGTATATAGATATTTATGTATGATTTCAGATTACTCTGACTTACCTAATTAAAGTTGGATGGAACTTATTTGTGTAAATATTCGGGTACATTTTTGCTCACCATCTTAAAAAAGTAATTACACCTATTTATATCTAGAGGTTTCGAAGCTGGCCCGTCCTGTTTTCTCAAGAATTTTTTTTTAAATTTGAACATTTCAACATTTTGCTCCGTAACAATCATACTACCTTCAACCCAAACAGTGTTCTAAATGTTTCAATTAAACAGGAAACACTACAAATGATTTATCTATTATTTAGAGAAAACAAGTAAATAAAATTGCATAAATTGAGACTTCCGACTTAGATATTTTGCTCCACATAAAATGGCCGCGCATATGTATTGCAGACGACGGTTTGCCCGTTTTTCATCAAACTTGTATTATGCTATTTCCTATAAAACAAATAATAAGAATTAAATGACACCTAATATTCATGTTTCGTGTAGGTTTTTGTCCATAAATAATTCAGAATTTCAAAATTACCTCGGCCAGATATATCCTGTACAGCTAGAGATAAATGAGAAGACAACGAGCAACACATCTGCTTCTTACATAGATTTACTCCTGTCGATTGGAAAAGACGGTCAACTTCACACATTCCTCTATGACAATTTCCATATCAAAAACTTCCCGTTTCTGAGTAGTAATATTCCATCTTCTCCTGCCTATGGCGTTTTAATTTCACAACTTATATGTTATGCCAGGGCATGCTCTTCTTATGAATGTTTTATTCTGAGAGCTAAACGACTAGCCAATAAACTACGCACACACACGCTTGGAGTCGTCGTTTAAGAAGTTTTATGGTCGATATCGGGATCTTGTTAAACATTATGAAGTCCCCCTCTCAGAGATATTAAATAGTATTCTGGATCACGACCACAGACAGTGACTCCGTTTCACCAATCATGTTTTTCACCGAACTTGACCTCATCACCAAACTTGACCGTTTTACCGAATTTGACCCGTTCATCGAAGTAGAAAGGTTTCCATGGAACATTTGCGATGGGTGTGGCATGCCAGCAGAAGACGCTGACTCTTTCCGGACACCTTGTCTTATCCCGTTTGAGATTCGTAATTGTTCTTCGTGTTGAGACCATTTGCACATCAAGTCGTGGTATAATGGACTTGAGTTTTTTTATTATTGATTGGTACTTCTTCAATTTTACTTTTGAGAAAGTACGGATTTTCTTCAAATGAAACTCGGTAAATTTTTGAAACATTTGATTCTTTATTGATTTTTACAAACAGGTTAAACTGTCGCACATTAATTGCGTTGTTATGACTACCGACAACAACACTAGACTGAAAAGTCATTTTTGAGAGGTCATCACGTCAATGTCGAATCTCGGTTTATGTGTGGCTGCTAAAGTCAAAACTACAGTTATTGAAAGATGAATCTGAAATTAATCTCGTGGAGAGAGTATGAGTGGTATTCAATGATACAGGAATGATAATATATCCGACAGCAAAACTAGGCTGTTACATCATTTTCTGACAGGTCATAACGACAATGGCGAATCTCAGAAGAAAAGTTTCTGTGTGGCTGGTAAAGTTAAGAATACAGATATTGAATGAGGAATTTGAAATCAATCCCGTGAAGAGTATTAGTGGTTTTCAATGTGTGGACCTTCTGTATCGTCATACACCGGACAAACTTGAAATTCATATGTTGTATCTGATCTTAAACCAGATATAACAATGCTATTCGTTTTGCTTTCAGACACTACGTTTTTCCACTTTTCATCTTTGTTGTCATTTTTTATCCTGTACCTTATTTGATATTTATCCACGCCTTTCTTTATTCTATTTTCCGGATGATCCCAGATAAGTCGTATCGAGTCTGGCTTTATTTCACCCGCTATTGGTTTGCTGCATTCTATACTTTGTTCTCTCTATGAAAAAAAAGTTTATTTTCAAAATGGAACAATATCAGTACAACTCATGTATATACATCTATAATCCCAAAATGCAAATGCTTTTTCAACATTCGATCATTTCTTAAATAGATCTAGAGGTAAACGACTTTGTGATAAGTCGTTGTCATTAGGAGAGATGGAATACAAATATTATTAACGTTACCAAAGTTATAGTTTTACAATAGAGGCCAAAGTAATTGCTCAAGACGATCGATCAGATCAGATTCCATCAGTTGAGCTCAAATTTAATATATTAAATGAATATTTCCGAAAGAAAATGTGGTATCATACAAGGCCAAATAATAAATCTAAATGTATTACCAAATCCGTCTAAGAGTATCCACTGTAAAATGAATATCCTAGCTTTTGAGAATTGTAGAATTTAAATGATGGTATCTGAGTCATCAATTCGCAAATTTTACAGTCGATTTAATGATTTTGTTTGCAAATTTCATGCTTTCTCAACTAATATGTAGAGTTACTCGTTCATTAGCAACTGCTTGATCGTCTGAAATAATTGTGGCCACAATTGCTTTGATTTGTATTTGACTTATGCTGATTCTAACTCCGCCATGGCACCTGATTCTCCATTTGACGTTACCGGATGTCTTTGGTTGTCCAAAAGAATATGAATACCAACCACTAGCAGTTCAACGATTACTTTTACTTATCTCTTATGTTTTCCAACTTTGCCTCTATTCATTTTTAGAAATTGGATTCAAACTGGTTCTTGTATGCACAATTCCTGAACAGCCGTTTGCAGTTATGGAATGATGAACATGCTTTATAATGGTTGTACAGTGTCAGTGCCAATAGTTGGTAAATACATGTATTGAAGAATGATTCAGATCTCAATTTATAACGTTGTGCTCTGCAAACCTAGAATCCAAGCTCTTATTTGGTTACATCGCAAACCAAGAAAACGCTCGCCCTACTGTCTATATAAGTCCCTCTAAATTGACCTGGAAAAACAGTTGTTCCTGGTTATAGTAATGATAGCTCATTTAGGAATTTTGACTAAAATTGTTATACTAATAATAGGAAGATATCGTGCATACGACATTTCGCCTTAAACCTAAAAAGAGTGGAGAGATCAAATACCTCAATCTCCATCCCTGCCTGTGTCATACTTCCCGGAGCTACATCCCTTTGGTCCTTATTCAAGTTTGTCCTGTATTGAAAAACATTTAGATTTATTAAGTATATGTTTATATATATTCTATTAACGATTAAACATAAAGCATAACTAATAACTAAAAAGTGAACTTGGAAGAGAAATGATGAATAAAAAGACTTACATTTTGTCATCGGTACCAGCTGGATCCCCCAATGCCTTTACAAATGTCAATTTTGATATATCTTTCGAAATTGTGTGGTCACGTGTCATTTTTTTAGCTTCATGCTGCCGAATACATGTTGTACAAAGTGGATCTGGAACCTCACAGTCTCTGCAGTATCCTACAGCAACACTTGATATACCCTGGTATTTACAGAGGCCACACTCAGTCTCGTATTCACAGGTCGCCAGCAAATGTTCTAATATTGGAATCAATTTATGATCTCTCAACATCTTATTTGATGTGTGATGAATTTTACAGGATTTGCATAACCTTTCTACACACTCTGTGCAATGGAATAAGGCAGCTACATCGTTACCTTGCAAACAGCAAGGTTCACATCTTACGTCCTGGCTAAAAAAAACCCAAATGTCTACAACTTTATGCTCACGAAAAATCTTTTGAGAAGAATGATAAGTGATACATTTGTTGCAAATTATTTCCTTGCATTGCTTACAAGCTGATGTTCCTTGCGTTGATTTTCCTTGATTATAACAGGGTGCACATAAACATTCCATCAAATCAAAAGCATAATCTGGCATCTACAAACAGTAATATCATTTATGTTTTTAATAATAAGCAGAAAGTCGTGACAGATTTCACAAAAATTATGTTATACAAAATAATTAGTCAGGTTGACATTTATAACAGCATGCACATAGTGCACCTACGCTGATTCCGTCTGCATTCTAGCGGGTAATTATTGACGGGACGTTATGTCGGCTATAACGATTTAATTTGAGTCATTAAAATGGTTTTGCTAATAAACAGATATAGTCGTGCCGTTTTTATCCATTAAGGACAGGTGATTTCATCACAGTGTTGTCTCTGTGGGTTTATATGCATTTTTGAGACAGTGCGAGTATACGATAACCTTTCAGAATTGAATGTATCTATTTTGCCTTTTAGAGGTAAGTCATTCGAAAATGCTATTTCACTACTTTTACGTAACATATTCGTATCATCTATCGTAGTTACCAGAGGTCAAGGACTTTTTAAAATATGGCTTCATTGAATTTATTTTAAAGATCTTTTTATTTACTAGTATTGAATTTACTTGTTATATTTAATCAAATATACATGTATATGAAACCAACCTTTTGAATATTATCCAATGGTTCATGCTTCTTTTCTCTGTTTTCATTGGCTGTTAGATATTTATCTCCTTCCATACCAGTATTTGGTGCCCTATAAAGTGATAATCTATTGAGTTACTTATCATAACAACATGACTTGGCCAGTCAGAGAAAGGATAAAATATTATCATGTGAAAAAAATTATTAACTATATCTATTTCAAACAATTTATCCATTCAACTGTCTTTAAATAAAATTTTATGTCAATTCCACCTGGAATATTAATCGACTACTAAGTTATGTAGAAGGTCAAAATATGATTCCTAATAGATCATTTTGTTGCATTGCGTTCAACATTTATGGCCACTTACGTATGTTGGGTCTGTCTCGAGTTCAAATTGGGTATGGTTCACATGCTGAATTTATGTCTTAAGCAGGCATTTGGCAGGTTTAAAACGGAATTTAACTGAAGATAGATATTTATTTTGACGAAGTAGATTGACTCAACATTGTAATGGCTGACGATTTTTCCAAACATTTGTCCCAAGTAAAGAGTGTGAGTATTACAGGATGACATAAGAACTCATTACTGGATGAAATTAGACACGATCTAGAACATAGATAGAATTTCTTTCGGTGTCACCATTGTCGCAGTTTCAAATAGCATTAGGATTTTACGATGTTTCTGAAAGTTACTGGAGGCTTGTTTTGAGTACATACATGAGAGTCCCGTATCGCGCTTCATCAAGGCTGTTTCTTGGGCCTTCGCTTCTTTGTAAAATAGAAATATATTATTTCAAACTGGAAATAAAAATCAGTATCACATTTTTCTCAACGACAAGTTGTTTCAATGTTCGCTTGTTCGCTTCATGTCGAAAAATTATATTCAGTTTCAATCTGCTTTTATTCCTTGCTGATCATTTCCCGTCATTTAGCCATCTGGACTAGCGGCTGGTGTGACCGACCAACAGTGGATGCTTACTCCTCCAACGTACCTGATCCCTCCTCTGGGTTTCCAGATGTCCGTGTTCTTCCAAGTTTTACCATATTTGAATATCATATCCTGGACATCATGCATCTTTATTATTTGGTAACAGGACTGAATTGTACTAAACTTCGTAGTTTACGATTTGATCGTAAACGCAACTTACGATACGAATTCGCCAATGTCTGTTTTACTTAACTTCGTAGACTTAAGTTACGTCAACAATTCGTTCGTAACTTACGACAGCATAGGGACTCTCTTAACTTAAGAATTTTCTTTTCTTAAGTTGCAAAAAGTGAAACGACAGCGTTTGTTGTTATAATGAATACTGACAATCCAAATGCGCCTAGACGAGACCGAGAGTTTCGTAGCAGAAGTAATATCTTGGATACCTTAACTTCCGTTGGTGATTTTTCTTAGTTAAACAATAATTGAATCAAACATGTATTTATGAATTATGTCCTTTACTTAGCAATTTTATTTTATTCATGGTTATGATCGACAGGCAATCACCCAATCGTAAAAACACACCACACCAAGTGCCTGTAGTATGATTGTGGTCCAAATAAAAACAACACAAGAAACGTCACAAATGAGGTGCGTTTAAGGGGGCTGATACAGGGTATGCGATAAAGAGCATCTGCTGTATCAGAAGTGAAAAAGCCTGTATTCTGCAGTTTTAAATATCTGATAAAATATTGTTTCAGCCAGAGGGAGTTACGGGACTTGCAATACCATTCAGTGAATTTGACAATTTTTACGATTCGTAATATTATCTTTAGAACTTAACATTAAATGATATCAGTAATATGTTCCAGGGTGTATATTTGAAAGTTGTTTTTCACGGGTTTCAAAAAAGGTTTCTTAGATCTCCAAAAATTTTATTTCATGCATTCCTTTTGCAAGTGTTATTTACTGAAACACATCGTGGGCGAAATAGTCATGTGTCATAAATAAAAACTGGTCCAAATTACATGTAAATGTCCGGAAGCTAGGTAATGGCTTATCTGGGATTGCAGTTGTTGGGGACAGGTGTTTTTTGTTTCTGTAAGCTGTAAAATGCATCCAGCATTTTGGCGATATATAATTTACATATCGCAGGGCATTCTAATAGCTTGATAATACTCCCGAATCCCTTTAGCTTTCGTTCTCTGTCCGCAGCTGAATTTCTTTTCATTATCAATGTGATACTTTTGACAGACTGATTAAATAATATTTTGGCCATGAGGATATGGGTATCATCAGGTGGTATATTTAGTACACGCAAATTATTTCTTCTTTTTTCACATGGTTAAAATAATATCTTGAGAAAAAGAAATATTAGTTCTATTAGTGTTATGATGACATTTCACATTGAATTTACATCATATAAATATTTTTTTTTTTTTTTCAAAAATAAAACAATCATTAAAGATTTAAAAAGAGGACACCTGCATCGGTCCAATCGACTTGCTGGTATTGAACTTAAGATCGAACAAAATTCGACCGCACAGAAATGGTTAAACTCAAATAAAACTAATTTTAAAATAATTATCAACAGTTTATCCTTTTAGAATCGTTTAACCGTGACGAATTTTACGCGGCAATGCAAATACATATTTTACGCGACTGCACATACGCATTAATTTTGAATATTTTGCAGTAAAGGAATAAAGTGTTTATACATATATATGAATATGTTGTGTTGAAGATATACATGTAATATTGTATAATCCTTTGTTTGGAGAAAAAGAAACTAACAAGCGCGCATATATAGCGTCTGTTTCTACGGTGAATTTATCTTTTTCACAGGAGAGCTTCAAAATCGTAAGCTACGATTGTTTTCGTAACTTAAGTTTACGAATATAACTTGCGAAGTGCATAGTAAAACAGACACTTCTTATCATAAGAATGAACTTACGAAATTCGTAAGTCAGAATTCTTATTGTAAACTTACGAAGTTTAGTAAAACTCACTCCTGATCTTTAATTAGTTTAGATTTAATTAGATTTATTTTCTTTACTTTACAAGTTCCATTAGTACTTAGGATTTTAAGACATGATTAAAGGGCGAGCTTTTCTTTTTTTCCGGGCATTTTTCGGTAATACATGTAACGACAAGCCTGGCTTAAGTTGTGTTCACGGACTAGATCTTGAGGGGGTTAAAATTTGGATTACTATTTTCTCTAGTCTTAAAAATTTTAAATTATCTTCATCAAATAATAGTCTTCAGTATAACTTACAATATCTTTTCACTTCCCTGGCTAATTCTTTCTGTGTCATCATTTCTACATTTCTCCGTTTTGTTGTTTGATGCTTTTTCAGATATTGGGATAACTAAATGATTTTGTGTTGATTTTATTCTCTTTTGATGTCTTACACAGTCTTCGCGCAGATTCTGGTCGCATTCCTGACAGTACGAGGAGGCATCTACATCGTCTTGACCTAGTTCAATACATATCTCATTATGGTATTTGTCCGGACACTTCATATCCAAAGTAAGTACCACATGGCTACGTGTCGGTTTTAAAATTTTGTGGTATTCAGTGCAATCACAGCACAAGTACTCTGGACAATCCTTACAATATGACACAGCCTCTTCAATTTTTTTTGACGCCAAGCAAATGGAACACAGTTTGTAAGCTTCTTCAAACTCATACTCGATACACAATGTATCTTCACATGTATTGCAAAATGACTTTGCTTGCCTACCTTCAGAGCAAATATCACACATTTTTTCTGTACGTGATTGAACTTTTGCAGCATCACTGTCTTTCACCTACATTTAAAAACAAAAATTGAAATCTTAAAACACGCACATATATACCATGTGTGTGTGTGTGTGTGTGTGTGTGTGTGTGTGTGTGTATGTGTGTGTGTTGAATAAACAAGGTATAATCTTAATTGACGGTGCAATCAAAACATTGGAGTGGATTTATTCAATACTTATTAAGATATATCAGGACTATTAACTATCTTGGATGCAAGATTATCTACTAAGCGAGTTGAACGGTGGACGGGTTTAAACTACTATATATATATATATATATATATATATATATATATATATATATATATATATATATATATATATATATATATATATTAGATTTCACTTAATTGCACACATGATAATTGCATATTCCTGTTTATTGCATAAGAACACAAAACCAATTCCTATATCTTATATGTTAAATATTTCTTTTAATTGAATAGCTTAAACCAAGAATTTCTGTTAAATGCATAAAATATTTCCCAAAATGGGGAAAAATGTACTAATTACGGTGAAAATTTGTATGTGGAAATACTAGTTTTAAAGAAATGTGAAAATACCAAACTGTTTTATGAAAATGTTATTGTACCCGAATGCTATATGTGAATCAATAACTAGTGTACCTGGGATGTTTATAATAGTATTATATATAAATGAAAGGGCTAGATGTTCACTAAAATACAATATTTCTGTTAATTGCATATTCCTGTTATTTGCATAATTTGTCTGACATTTTGGCTTTGCAATTAAGAGGAACCCACTGTATATACTAAACGTATTTTGAATTCAAAAACATTTACTTCTCCTTCTTGAGTCTGCGGAAGTGTTTCTTCCATAGCACCGTCGTCATGTGGTTTCTGGTTTCTAATGTATTGTTCCGTCATGCGAGTCTTCTTTTCTCTCTGCATTATCATCGATTTCGTCATTTTCAAAACAGGTAGCCATATCTTAAATATTTGTCAGTAGAGTTTTTATTTAAGAAATGCACTGTATAATAAAACTGCATTATTTTATTTCTTTAAATTACCAGAAGGATCGATCGGGAAAGCTTCCCTATTCTGTTTATAGAATGTTTAGTCATAGCCTTTTTTTGCCTCGTTTTGTGTTTTATAAAACCACTTGGGTACAGTTTATGTCCTGAGCGCTGTCAATATTGACTTTGATTGATTTTATTTTAAAAACATTGCTCAATATGATCTACATGTATAGTTTATTCATTAAACATTGTAATAATTTTCCGTTTGAGTCCCCGAGGGTGTACATTAACCCGGTACCTGGCATTTCAGTACCAACTCATAATCTTATACTAATATAAAAATTTCAGATACCAAAGTATAAATCAATAGAATGTCCAGGACATAGATACAAATCCGGTAAAAATGGACAAACACGGACCTCTGGAAACCAAGAGGTGGGATCAGGTGCCATGGAGGAGTAAGCATCCCCTGTTGACCGGTCACACTCGCCGTTAGTCCACAGTCAAGTCCAATGAAACAAGTGAGGAGTGTATCCTCGTCACAATTGGTACAGACGTCAACGAAAAGGCAACTCAACATTTCACTTTGTGAAACAGAGAAGTCGCAAACAAGACTATTATACCGACCGTAAAATTTGCGGAACGTAGTTTACCTCTGTATATGAAATCTTCATATGTTGTGCACGCCCTGTCATATCGGATCATTTGTGAAATATAAACTCCATATGCGGGTGACTGAGGGATATTACTACTTAAATGTGGACAATTTACGATGGGAAAGCCGAAATCGTCGCGTTTATCGTATAGCTTAGTTGCTAATATCCCGTCGCACTGATAGCACCATTTAAAATTCTGAATTCTTCTAAAGTTAAGATAGCCATTTTTACAGAGGTAACTGTTTGACGGTTTTTGACTATACGTTTAGATTTATCATTTGGCTTTGTCTGATACCACTTTCTCTCTAGGAAATCTGTTTAAAATTGGCTCTCAACTGATAAAGTATAATTGACAGAAAAGGCCGTCTTCAGCATTATAACTCTGGTAATATGTTTAAAATATTAATCATTATATGAAGTTTAATATCTGATGTGCTTAATTTCAAGATGACAAATGCCAAAGGATAAACCAAATGGACGAGAAACTCGACATTCTGTCTGTATTGTTAAAAATGTAATCAGAGACCAGAAAATGATTGGTCAGCTGAATATTCTAATTTAATATTACACACGTCTACTAGCTGAAAAAAGTATCCAAAAGTCTTGAATTAAATAAATGTTATACACGTTTTTCATATCAGCACATCAAACCTTTTTTTTCTTCATAGAACCGATGATATACAGATTGGTTTTCTTCCTTTTATCAACAATTGGCATGTGAAAATTTCCCTACTGGATACAGAAGCAAGCATATGCGCTTTATCGCATACCCTGTATTAGCCCGCCCAATATAAATACCCTTTAACCCTTTATCACATTCCATTTGGAACTTTTGTTGTATTTTCATTCGGAATACCTTGATTGTTTTCCGCTTCAGGCAAAAATATATATCTTGCCTTCGAAAGGGTAAACACATTGATTCTGTGGCATTTACGTACTAATAATGAACAATTTTTTATAATTGTTGAATAGAGATATGAACATACTAAATTATTCGATTTAAAATGTATACATTTATTGTAGGTAAGTTAAAAACACCCCATTTCGTATTTTTAGATTTCAGAAATTCATTCGACAGTGATTTCCAAGAAGTGAAATAAGTGTGAATGTTGTTTCCAAATTCCCCAGTTGGCTACCGTTATTTCAGGTATATCTCTGTAAAATATGTTCACTAAATATGAGTTAGGTAAACTGTATGTTGTATAAACAGCTGTGTATCCTCTATGGTCACATGGGAATTCCCATAAAGGGACAGACGTCGTAATAAGAATTATAACACTAGTAGTTTACACCTTTGAAATAGTATTTGTCTATCAGTAGTCTTTAAAATATATAATAAATCCGAAATTATACATTATTGTTATTGACGGGTGAAAGGAACAACGCAATTGATGCATTTTACAATTACCCGGAAAAATACAGAATCAATGTTAAGATGAAAGAGAGAATTAAACGTGAGATTAAAATAGCTAATGCCCCTTTTCTCCAAGTGGTTACTAGGACTGATTATTACGGGTTATTCATACATCAAAGAACTAGAGTATCGGGTAGCTTTTTAACATGGACGCTAAATGATCTTTATATGTATATCATTGACATAGCGAGTTATTGAATCATAAAAGAAATATGTTTCCGACTATCTTTTAAAATGATTATTTACAGTTAGACAGATTTATAAATACAAGGAATCTTACCGAATTGATTTCAGTAATAACTGCTAAAACACACTAACACCATCTCCTCACCCGCACTATACTCCAGTATACAACCACTTATATATATCGACATGCGGGCTTTTCGTTACCATATATAGACTAAAATTAATTATTCATTTCAGAGGGATTAATGTTCTGCAATTCAATGTAAGCTATAAAGCTATCAAGAACGATCAGTACTGTCAAGTGGATAATATGTATGTAATCATGTATGCATATTTAAAATACTTTATGCTGTCATGTACATTGTATTAGAATTACGAAATGCAGTGCATTGTTAAGATCTGTTGTATGGCAATCCTTGAGTCCTTGGAATCATATGAGGTTATTAAAGAAAGAGCAAAACAGCGTACTCTTGTTTCTGATCATTTTTTTCATATGTCAAATATACAGACTTAGAAAGTCTATTCAATAGCATTAACTAATGTACAAATCATATTCGTCATTAAATGGGCATTAGCTGTGTTTACCAAAGCATTATTTCGATTTTTTCTACTTTTATAGCTTGTACTTGGTGTACAATACCACGTAAGAACTTTACACAGGCATAAAAGTCTCAGATTTCTATATATTTTGTGAAAATAAGGTCAGGTCCAGTGTGGTATGCACATGCAAATAGTAACGTTGAATTATCAATTGCAAGTACGGAATTAACACACTGGGGTTCTCCAACAATTTTCACAAAATATATAGGAATTTACGAATTTGTATGCCTGTATATATATATATATTTTTTTGTTATTGTATATTAATCTAAGTCGTAAAAAGAACAGAAATGATTTTTGAAAACAAAACTACAGCTGCTTCCCCTTTAATAATAACAAAAATGAAATCAATGTATTCGGATTGAATGAGTAATTGATCGAAGTACTTTTTGTCCAGCCCTAAAAAGAAAACACAAAGAAGTAAATAGATACATATATCATCCTGATCTTCAACCCGAATTTTGTTTTATTATTTTGTGTAACGAGTATAATTATGCTAGATCATAGCATCCCGTATGCTGCTATCACAAAGACATTCTGTGATATAATTAACTGGATTTGAGCTAGTTCTTTTTTATTCGACTTTCTCTTGTATTTTGTTGTCTTATTACCTAAATGCCGGTGAAGGGCTTCAAATTTTGACCTATGCTCGGCACTTGCGGTCATTGAGTAGTGATAGTTCTTTAACGTGCCGACACCTACTGTGACACGGGACCTCGGGTTTTACTGTATCATCTGAAGGACAGGAAACCAACCTGCTGCCGGCTGGACTTGAAATCACGACCTCACGATCAAGAGTCGAGTGCGTTCGGCTCGTCCATGTAAAAAATGCAGTATATATAATAGTCAGTCATGGAACTAAAGTACGCTTAATACTGCTACGCAGATAACATGTTTTATATCTAAACAAAGAAAATTGTTACGCTTTACAGCTTTGAAATGCAATGCACTGCTGTTTTTATAAAATCTATTGAATGCCTTGAAACCGTATGAGGTTATTGTAGGAAGAACATCTCATTTTATTTTTTCACACATGTCAAGAAGACTGTTTTAGCTAACCTTTATGATTGTATTCAATGATGTATCAACCATTTTTATCATAGGTGATAGAATGAAATATTTAAAATGATTCAGTTTGAAAGATAATTATTTTGGTTGAATAATATATATATATACATGTATATATATATATACATGTATATATATATATATATATATATATATATATATATATATATATATATATATATATATATATATATATATATATGAATAATTGTTCCACGTAAATCCACATAAGTTCCTTCTACATTCAACAATTTATTACTTTACTAGTGATCCGTTTGTTTTCTTTTGTTTTGTTGCTCTAGTTAAAAATCTAGAATAACAATTAACAAAAAATCTATGTATAGATATAAACAATAGACTCGTTACACACGTTAGATCTAATCAAAATCGATAAAAATACCTCATACTGTTTTCAAACAGTAATGTATTATATAACACATGACGCTAGTAACATGCTCAAGTCAAATACACTGGCTTGAAATAACTTTCACTTTCGATTCTATAGATTATATGATTAAATGTAAAAATTACCTTATCTGCTGTGTACTGACAGTCACGAAATCGATGTCGCTTTATCGTATGCTTATTTAATATATACATTTCAGTATGTAACCCTTTATTTATTTTGTTTTCTTCTTTTGTTTTGTACTTCTTGCTATCATTTACACAAAATATATAGAAATATAAGAATTTTTATGCCTGTGTATAGCTCTTATTTGTAATTGTACATCAAGTACAAGTAGTAAAAGTAGAACAAATCGAAATATATTTGTTGTGTGTTTTAAATCTCGTTGTGAAGAAATATTGTATAGTTTAATTTCACGGGGAGAAAATTTCGCGTTTTTCCCCCCAGAAAGGATCTTATTCTGGGCATTAAATTTCGCGCAGTTGTCTTTCTGATACTTCATAACTAAGGATTTATAGTCACGGGTATTCAATTTTGTTCTCTAATATACTAGCAAACTTTAATACCCCCGGTCACACCCGCCATGAGTCCAAACTGAAATTCTGACACCAATTAAAGGAACGGGCTTCCTGGTTTTTAGGACCTCTTAAAAAAGAATTTTGATGTTTTCATTTTCAAAATAAATGAATAATGCAGAAAAATATTAAAAATGAACTCTATAACAAAAATGTGTCAGCAAATTTTAATTTGTAGATTCTAGATCTGTATTTAAAAAAACATAGATCTACTATAAGTAAATACTAGTCTAAAATCAAAATCATTTTCAATGATTACACAACCCCCTCCCAATTTTATTAGTTTAACAATTAAAAAGAATTTTCATACCGAACATTAAAAGATATGATGTATAACATACCAGACAATATAAAACAGCAAAATATCTTGTTTTTACTTTTGTGTATTATTTCGGTTCTATCAGGAATATGTCGTAATCCCAAAGCACTAGGGTGTGAAAATACATGGCATGTACATTTATTTAAACATCAAGGGGATTAACTGTTCTGATAAAAGCATTGGTATGTGGAATTTGCAAATAACACAGATAAAAGACGCACTCGATTTGGGTGTTGGGTGCTGATCAATTCCAGAGGTAAGCATGTAGCCTTACTAGGTGTAATAAACAATCTTTAGAATATGTTTGCTCTCCATCCCTTTAAACCACCACTCACATAATCATAATAAACATATTTCATTTTTATTAAATTCCGAATATATTTCATTAAACATTTTAAAACTCTCAAATTTACACTTTTCTTACACATTAATAAAATAAAATATTTTTGCACTCACTTTTAAAACACGCGGAGGTGGGTTTGTTTGTGCCCTCCCCCCCCCCCCCACACTTTTTGAGGTAATTTCTTTTATCACACATTCAATTCTTTTTTTAAAGAACTTGATTTTTTCAAAGCAGTAATATAATTTTTGAATAATTGATTTTCCGGAACCTGTACTTATTATTACCAAATATTTCGCTACGCTCGGCTCAAACAATTACATTATATATACTTTTCCTTCCTTCTTCGGGTTGATACGGAGTGCGATACAGATTTTGCCCTGTAGTATTATCTAGGTATTATCACTCGCTGCGCGTCATAGCGTGTGATAATTTCAAATATTATCACTCGCTGCGCGTCATAGCGTGTGATAAGTTAGGTCTATCCGATCTCCTGACATGTGTAAGATTTGGTGTAGTTACGATGATTAAAATGTATAAGGTCAGAGACAACTAAATTCCCGTGAAATTGGTTTGTTGAAAAAGTGCAGGGAAAGCGGGACCATATTTTGAATGTAAACTGGTGTCTGGGTAATACAAATGTGAAAATAAATAACGAAGTCAGTTGGGCCACACCGAGGTACAAGAGGAAGTCGCGTGTATTAAATATTTGAATATTTAGTTAGCCTACATCACATCAAAAAGTCCATTGACCTGTGTAATATTTAGCTTTCATTCTTATGGAAAAAAATAATAGTTTTAAACAGATTTATGTTCCCTGTTGAATTTGAACTTTACGGTTCAGATCATATACAAGAATGATTTAATTTTGAGGTTAAAGGTCAAAACTAAAAATATATTTCATATCCATAATATATCATTACAGCTTTTACAATAAGACTTGTAATGATTTTTATGCATATGTCAAGATTAAAAGAAAACTGTTTTAAAACACATTTTATTTCAACCTAGAATCTATTAAGTTTCCGTTTGAAAAACTAGACTATGTTCCACGTATTGCAATCCTTTTTTGAAAGACAGCAACAAGTTTCGTTATTAAAGTTTCAAGTTTAGACTCAAATGGACTTTAAAAGTAAGCCCAGGGCCCGAGATCATGAAGCGTATTCAGCCTCATTTTAGACTTGAATTAAGTGGCGGCCGCCAGAAAATTACGTTGTGGTCGCCAGATAAAATATTTTCACGCTCAAGAAAAATATTTTGGTAGATAATTATGTGGCGGCCGCCAGATCATTAAGTGGCAGCCGCCTGATAAAATATTTTCAGTCTCAAGAAGGTGAGTCTAATACGCTTTCGTAGTAACGCACTAGAAATTGTAGACAAATATCATTTTATATTAATTTGTCCTATTTATTTTGATATCAGAAAACGGTATGTGAAGCCGTATAAAAACAACAACAACAACAACGACAACAACAATAACAGCAACAAAACCGATGTGTAATTGTGCAAAAAAAAAATATTCCTGTGCATTTCAAAACCTCTTATCTAGGTATCTGAATGCCGTTTACAAAGTGTTAATGCACATGGTGAATTGAATATGTTAATGACGAAACATATACAAATTGCTACAAATGGGTAAACATACTGATATGGTATGGATGATAATTCATTTCATTATGAGTATGACAAAACATTAATTCTTTTGTTGCATTTCGATAGTCGACCAAATGTCTTAATTATAAGAAATATATTTCAGTCTCCACAATATTGTCATGATATACTAATTGTGTAAATGTATCATTCTCAGACCTTTTCAAAATGCATATATATATATATATATATATATATATATATATATATATTATATATATATATATATATATATATATATATATATATGTGTGTGTGTGTGTGTGTGTGTGTGTGTGTGTGTGTGTGTGTGTGTTTATATGTTTTTTCTGTATATTATTCTCAAATTCTCAATACCATTTATAACTGACTTATTTGTTTGATGTTTTACATTCCTTCAATAATTTTTCACTTTTTTTAGATGTCATCAGCTTTAGGTGAAGTGCCACAAAATTTGACCTGTGCTGCAGGTTGACACCAATGCAGTAAGGGTTTTTTTACGTGCCACACCTGGCTTGACACGGGACCTCGGTTTTATGTCTCTTCCGAAAGACCCGTGATCTTCCCTTCGTATGCCGGATGTCTGTGGTATAACCCAGTACCGAAAATTGAACCCGGAACTTTTCGATTGCGAGTCCAACGCTCTTCTAGCACTAGATCACTGCATGCGATTAGTACTGACTGGTTTTGATTTGATTTGATTTGATTTTTTGTTTTACGCCATACTCAACAATCTTTCAGTCATATGATGGCGTCCAGTTTTTATTGGTGGAGGAGAAACCCCGACTACCCGGGTAAAGACCACCGACCTTCCGCAAGAAAACTAGCAAACTTCCCACTTAATTCGAAATGACCCTAGCGGGATTCGAACCAGAGGTGAGAGGCCTTGTGATTTAAAGCGCAATGCTCTAACCACTCGGCCACGGAGGCCCCCAGTACTGACTGGTAAAAATCTAAAAAAAAAGTGTTTTTAAGGGAGCTAAATCTGTCAATCAAACAATCGAGAGCGATGACCCTTTAATACCCTTTAATATAGCTGTTAAAGTGCTCTTTAAAAGAATTTCTTCATATATTTTATAAATTATTTTCCTTTCTGTTTAATCAAAAATATCATAAAATTACATAGTTTAAATATTGCGTCCCCAGCTAAGACAGATGACGATAAAAGAACTATAATGTTCAAGACGCTTTGTGAGTTCCTTATATAAACTATATAAAACTAGGACAGAAACACTTTGGAATTTTAAACTTTTTGGGGTTATCTGTATACTCTTAGGTCGATGCCTAAGAATGTATACGTGCACGAGATGTGGGCCTCCATGGCCTAGTATGTCGCTCACTCCCGGTCAGCGCTGGTTCGAGCGACCCCCCCCCCCCCCATGAACCTAAGGTGATTTTTGTGAGAAAGTTTGCCATCTTAATTGTGGAAGGCCGATATTCTCATCCCGGATACATTCTAATGTGGTTTTCTCCCCTTCCATTAAAAATTGACCGCCAACATAACTGAAAAATTGTTGAGTGTGGAGCAAAACAAAAATTAAAATAAGAATACCTGTACAAGGTAATATCGTTATCTGTAAAAGAACATTCTAACATACCTGTGTATTTTAAATCTATTAAAGTTAATATTCCGGAGAAGATATTGCAATTATTTTATGGAATTTGTTACCGAAATCCATTCCTTACAGAAGGAAAAGAAACATATATTCAAAGAAAAGCGTCGTTTTAATGGAGTTATTAACGAAATTCCATTGGGACACTGAAATTTCATGTGGTTATCGGAGACATTGTAAAGCGTAAAAAATGTAACATTTCATATAAGAACGTAGTGTATGTGAGTCAGGCGGTTAGTGCCGTAGGAGTACAAACCCCGGCTAGGGTCGCGCGAGGTTGTGGCTGTCTTTACATTTTTCTACTTGTGTGTGATATACTATTTATTTCCACATATTGATCCGAGATCCATAGTAAATATTCGACCATGTTTCAATTTGATTTGTTTTTAATGTTTCATGACACTGGTGGTCGTTGCTTCACAATAATAAATCGTGTTTCCGAAACGAATCAAAGTTACTTAATGATTGATATCAATGTTAATTTATTTATTTGTTTATTTATTTATTTATTTGTTTGTTTGTTTATCTATTTATATATTTATTTATTTATTTGTTTGTTTGTTTATCTATTTATATATTTATTTATTTATTTGTTTATCTATTTATTTATTTATGTATGTATTTATTTATTTATTTATTTATTCTCGTGACTATTCGACAGAACCACATGAACAGACCAAAAATCTATTGAAATCCAATATTCATTAAAACACTACAGATAAAATGAAATCTAAGTTTTATGAAATTGTTACATTAACAACTACAAATACTTTATTTCAGGCTAACTCGGTAAATGAAAATCAAGTCAACACAATCAATAACGTTTTATATATTTTATTGACAAATTAAGCAGAAGGGTTTGGGTTATCCAAAAATTGCACCCACAACATGCGTGTGTTGTAAATATTTTGATTACAATAATTATATCTAAATAGAATACATCAATATAGATAGCACGACAAAATCATATTAATGAGTTAAACCTAGTTTTTCTCATATTTACTCATATTAACTGGAGAAAAATTAGGTTTAACTGTGAGAAATTGGGTTTAACTGCGCCAAAATCACAAAAATGAGTTAAACCTAGTTTTTCTCGCGCAAACCCTAGATCTATTGAGAAAAACGAGGTTTAACTGACCCACAATCACATTAATGAGTATAAATATAATTTGGGCGCAGTTAATCCATCTTTTTCTCATTTAAACCCAGTTTTTCTCCAGTTAATGTCGGTTACGGGAAAAACTAGGATTAACCGGAGAAATCTAGGTTTAACTCGTAACCTACATTAACTGAAGAAAAAACTAGGTTTACTGAGATAAACTAGGTTTATATAAAGAATAACTAGGATTTTCTCATTATCATGATTTTGGCGTGATTTATCAGTTAAACCTAGTTTTTCCCAGTTAAAGTAGTTAATCCTTGTTTTTCTCAATAATCCACATTTTCTGGAGAAAAGCTAAGTTTAACTGAGAAAAAACTAAGTTTAACCTCGCCAAATTCACAAAAATAATTAGCTTAACTGACACAAATTAGGTTTTGACGCAGTTAAACATAGGGTTTTAGTAAATCCTAATTATTCTGCAGTTAATGTGGGTTACGCGAAAAAAAACTATGATTAACTGAAGAAAAAAGGGTTTGATTCATAACCCACATCAACTGGAGAAAAACTATGTTTAGTTATAATGCTCAAGATGATCGTTTCTGTCATTAAGACTACAGCAGTTGAGCTCCAATTTAAAATAGATTTTATTTTCTAAACAGAAAGTTAAATATATAGTTAAAGTAATGTGATTTTTGACGGTTATAAACATATTTTCACAGTGGCAGATCCAGATTTTTAAGCGGTGTTTGCGGGGATAAGATAATTACACATGATTGAAATCTATACACATTATATGATTTACTGCACAGATTTTTGGATAAATTGTGAGGCAAGAATATGCTGGATTTTGGAAAATACGCATCTTTAAAAAGATTGCCGACAATTTGCCGACATTACACAACTGCCGAACACGAAATCCCGATCTGTCGACTTTTTATCGCATTTATTACTCCTGTTAAAGAAGGTTAATTTGGCAAATATAACCTATATATAAATTACAAATGGTATAGACATACTAGGTATGGTGTCCACGAAAATCTTGAATTTCACAAGCAACAAGACACTACATGACGACCCGTTTATACTTCAAAAATATTACATAAATAGATTGGTTAACTCCCAAAACGATGGGATTCTCAACAGACATGAGACAAATGACAGGGAGTGTGGGGATTTCGAGTGGTCATTGTGTACCTAAAATTAGGACATATTTATTATTACAAAAGCCTGTATTGTGTTGATAGATTGATTACCCCCAACCCAATACAGAAATATTCAGCTGCAGACAAAGCGAATGCCGGTGAGTTCGGTGCATTTTAGAGTTTTCCAATTTGGAAGTCCGTAGATGTATTTTGCAAATTCCATAGAAAAAAATACAGATTTCAAGGCCATGAGTTTGGGACCTGCGTACCCAATCAATTTCAAAATCAATGCAAGAGGAGGTGCGGTTCGTAAAATTTGAGTTTAGACCATTTCTGCTTTCTGACACTGAAACAGAAACCTTATTATGCTCTCTGAAGTTCATCACTGATTTGACTAATACATTTGTAGTGTATTTTTAAAATACTAAATTCAAAGGGATATTTCCGGATCCGCCAATGCTTCTATAGTACTTATGAAGGAAGTGTTTCTCTTATGAAGTAACGACAATCTACAGGGAAAGGTTAACACACAAACAATATATGGTACGTTATACTTAATAATAAGTGATTGGTGTCATATTAATATTCCGGTATATACTTAAATCGAACGGTCGGCATAAAAAGACATAGTCAAACCATAGGTATCCCATTTGAGAAAAATATTATGTATATTATATGTTATTTATGTACCAAATGTACACCATGTAAGCTACAAGGTCATAAAACAAAGCCTTCCATGTAGTTATGTCAAGTAGAAAAAGAATGTTAGAGAAAAACCTGGCCATAACAGGAAAATTTCATCTTGGTCCGGAAATGACCATACCACCTTCCCATAAGAAAACAATACATATGCTAACAATTGTGCACAAATATGAAATAAGTAAAAATGGCCTTAACAAGAAAATTATGTTCTTATTTACAGTGACCTTCGCATTAGTGGTTTTACCTCAAGTCAAGGTTATGACACACTGCCTTCCAATGAGAAACATTTGTCCCAAGAATGCGGTTGTACAAATAAATCATAACAACTATATAGCGCAGACAAAAATCCATCCACGTCAATAGTGACCTTGATGTCAGAAGTGTGAACCTGATATAAGGTCATGACACACCCAGAGAGAACATTTAGGCTAGAAATGAGGTTGTACAAATAAAGCACCAGAAAACCATAAACCAAACAAAACATTCCACTGAGGTCAACTGTGACCTTGATATTAGCGGTATGACGTTGAGACAGTTAACCAAATATGAAGACATTATGAAGAGGTCATTTTGAACTATAGACGACGCATTACAGACGAACGGAAAGACACCATTTTACCATATCAGAGAGAGAGAGAGAGAGAGAGAGAGAGAGAGAGAGAGAGAGAGAGAGAGAGAGAGAGAGAGAGAGAGAGAGGGGTAGAGGTGATATTTTAGTTTCTATTAATACAATATACACAATACTCATCGCCAATTGAAACTAAGTAAATAATGTGGGAATGTTTGCCTGTATACGTTCGGAAAGCCGGTTGTGGGTTTCCGGTTGAGATGCAAACTGGATTTCTGCGCCACCATTAAATGACTTAAATTTTATATATGGCACAAAGCAACAAATACAGAAAAAAGCGTATTTTAGCAAAACCTATGATAATAATATGTAAATATACCATCGAAAAATAAAATCGGGGTTCAATCATCAAATGTGAAAACCATTCTCGATTCATCATCATCATCATCATCAAGAAATAATTAAAGGGGTATTAGATGTGTCTTGTCAATTGTTTTTCTTTCTGTAACACTAACATTGTTATACAATAACATAAGAGAGATATACACAGACATTAAAATTTATAAATTCGATATAAGTTGTGAACAATTTGCTTAAGAAACCAAGGTTTGGTACTTTTTCACTTGCAATTGATATGCATGTACTCAATCTTACTTTTTGTGTGAATAAAACACTGAACCTAATATTAGTTTCATAAAATATATAGCAATATAGGACTTTTATATCTGTGATGTCTGTGTATAGCTCTTCTAAATCAATTACAACTAGGAAAAGTAGAGGAAATAGAAATACTTCTATTTTGGCGAACACAGCTAATGCCCCTTTCAGCAGTTGATTCAACCTTATAAATGTAAGATAATGTTTACAAATAAGAGGCCCAACGGGCATTAACGGTTAACTGAGTAAAACTTGTTATTACATTTTTTTTGTAAATTTATCAATTAAATAAGAGCTTTATTTTGCACTGTTATTTTTCATTGATTTTACTGTATTTTGATTGGTTTAATAAAAATATCAATGTAAACTGTGGTATTTTTCATTACGCCAATCAAAATACAGTTTTCACGCCACTTATAATTAATTGCAAACATGTTTCAAGTCCTGGGCCTATTTGGAGTCCTTGTGGTATAACCCCTTTTCACTTGTAAATTTTATAAGTTTTACAAGCAGATATTTCCTAGCTATCACGTTTGGTAAATTAGTTTTTGAGAAGTCAAAAATGCTTGAACGTCGATTAAAAACTGATATTTTTCAATTAGTAAGGTGTCTGTGACCTTGACACCAATAACATTGACAATATGTAATGATGACCTTATAATCACGCATCCAAATTTAAACAAACTATGGCCTTTAGAAGATAATTTTTAAAGATGTACCGAAATTTGGCACTTTTGGCCCCTTTTTGATCCCCTGTGCGATCTAGTCCCTTTTATTTCCTAAACTGTATGCGGTTTGAGATTGGGTTAATTTCTACCACCTTTAGCTGAAATTGGCTGAATGGTTCTTGAGAAATCTAAACTATCTAAAACTTAACGATAGACGACGAACAACACGCAACGAAATGCAGAAGACGATCGCAATCGGTCACTACGAGCCTGTGGCTCAGGTGACCAAAACCCTTAAAATCAGTCCAGGCTCTATTGCTAAATTTGCATAGAATTATCATAAACAAATTAGAAAAAAAACAAATTGGAAACTATATGTATATAAAACATTTCAAATATAAAATAAAATATGTGCATACAATTTTGTGTGGGATATAATGAAGCATTTCACATTACAAAAATACATTTAAAAACCTGCTATCATCTGATTCATTAAAGGACATCTGTGGTTTTGTTTCTATCTAAGTAATGTTTTTTATAACTGTTATGGTAAATCTTAGATCAATTCAATCAACGTTTTCTTAAACGTTATTTTAAGCATAACGATATGAAATTTGCATATAAGAGTGCATGATTCTTAAATATTACCCTTTAAACATATTTTACAATATAGCAATTCACAGACAATAATATATACTCGTAATGTATAAATATTATTGAAGTAAACTGCATTTACGTGACGACGGTTCACTAATTTAACACATATTTAAGTATATGTGAGTGGCTTTTCACAAGTTTCACAATCAATTTCCACAGTCACAGTAATGTTGGTCGACTTCGACGCACTTGTTGAACTACACTTTATAAATATGTTGTAATATATTCAAACATTTTTCTGTGTCTATATTTGTTTGTTGCAAAAATATTAAAGATATCGTTTAACTATATTTGGCAATAAATCAGTTTTCAAATGATAAAATACATACGATAAATCAGTTAATAAATCTTTAAGTGCAATGATATTCTCACCACAGTTATGTGGTCATTGATAAAGGTACGGGTCATCTTTAAAATGTTAATTTTAAATATACAGGAATTATAGTATGGTCACTATGAAAGCTTTACAAAATTTGACAGGGTATCGACAATTCCCTTTCATTTTTTTTTTTGTAAAACAGTCACAAAGTACATCTTAGCGTAAATCATCATCATCATCATCATCATCATCATCATCATCATCTGTAAATATTACTGTAATAATAATAATAACTAATAATTTAAGCAGTTGATTCAAAATTATAAATGGAAATGAATTAATAATAATAATAATAATAATAATAATAATAATAATAATAATAATAATAATAATTAAGATTAGAAAGTGGTTCTTAAAACAAACTCCTAAACTCAATCCATGCTCTTTTGTCAAATTTGTTTTGTATAAACAAAAAATTACATTTGAGAAAGTTCTTGTAAAATACATAAAACACTTCAAATCTAAAATAAAACAAAGATATGCATTAGATATTTTCTTGGATCAAATAAGGAATTCATGTAACATGAACACAAAAACGATGACTACCAGGAATCAGACCTGCTATCTTCGGTTTCCGAGTCAAACGCTCAACCGGAAGTAGAATAATTTACATTTTTAAATCCAATCCTCAATAAGCATCAAATTCTTGCTTATAATATTGAAAAAGTAATTTGTCACCTTTAAAGAAACACTTTCCGCATTTTTGACTAAATATATTATATGTATAATATCAATTTTATTTTAACTAATGATGCATTTTACATCATGCTTACATGAAGATTTTACGTTCTCATAAATTACAATTCCATATGTTGGTTTGTTTGCAAGTAAAATGAGTGTGAAAATATCTAACGATTTCACTGGGGCCCTACCAAAATTAAGACGGAGTTATATTCAATTCACTACAACCTCATAAAGGTAAGTTCGTAGACATCTGCAGTCGGTTTGTTTCCATCAGAATAGAACAGAATGTGTTTAACGAGAATCCAATATACCAAGAATTTATTTATTCCTTCGACAGAGCCATAAAATAAGATGCAAAAACAGGCCAATAACTTCAGTGTTTATTTATAGGATTGCTGGACAACTCGAACCCAAGTCAATTCGTACCTAAACACAAACAAATCCTACCCTAAAAGTTTTGGGTACGAACAACTCGTGCTCATATAATTTATTTGAGTTCCAATCCATAGGGTACAGTTTGTCATTTAGAGGGTTTGGGTCGTTTGTCTTCAGTACGATCCGTCCTGTGTACAAATTATACTGATAACTTTTATAGCTGTTGCCAATCCTCGGAGATATTTCCAAAGATGACATGAAAGTTATTTGTTAATTTGGTATCCATGTAAGCACAAGACGAGAATTGGCATCTTTACCTTGTTCTGTATTCTACGTTGACAATTTTATGGTACAATTGTAAAATACTTTCTCCAAAATTTCACATCAAGTAGATAATGCGAATTTAATCTTCATCAATAAACACAAATGGGCCTCACTATTTCCGTTCATGCATTTCTCTATCTCTATAAATATATGCATCATAGCGCATCATATTACCTGATCATATTATACGTATTCCTTATCCAACGAATTACTCTCGAGGGGGGGGGGGGCATTTTTGGCAATTCCGAAGTGTTGCCAATATGTTTTCGCATTTCTGTCTTGGTAAAAAGTGTTTCCTTATTATTTTTAATTATGAATAATTAATGCAGCAGTGAGAGCCTATAATGACTCTAGTAATGTAGCAGTCAAAGGGTTAAAAATTAATTTTTTTAGAAAATAAATTGCTGAACCAACCACGTGTTTTTTTGTAAGAAATTCCTGATCCTTCAGAATGGTGGCCAATTTTTCGTTGCATTTCTGTCCTAGTGCTTTCAAAATCGGCTTTAAATCTGTTTACTCCTTTATGAATTTCCGCCTTATTTCGCATTTCTTTGAGCATCTTTATCCTTACGTCATAACCTGGATTTTTCTCTATTTCTTCTGATTGTATCATCAGATCAATATGTTCAGGCATTGACATTGGGTCAGGGACCAGTGCTATTCGATTTAATATTTTCTTGCACTCACTAACTTCTACCATCATGATTTCGATGTAATGAAATAGATCAGCCAGTTCCATATCCATCTCCATTACCAGTTTTTCATGTGTCAATTTGTTTCCGGTTGCTTCTTCATACTTTTTTAGCTTTTCCTGATATTTTTTGGTAACTTTCTCAGTTTTGTAATCAATGATATATTTAGCGTTCTTATGCTCTGACCAATGACATTGTAGAGCACATACACTACAGTAGCCTTCATTGTCCATGACAGTGCACTTGGCCTTTCGATCATCATCAGGAATCTTACAAGTTCTATGGCATGTTCTATTACATTTTAGGCAATTAGTCACATGGTAACCGGTTTCCAACTCTATCTGAATTTGCCGTGTTTCTTCCACTGTGTATTCAAAGTCTTTGTTGCATTCTATTTCATTTTTATGTCTTTGCAGGACATCCATTTCATTCCTTAACTCATTTAACTTATGTAATCCTGCATTGACCTGGGGTTGTATGTTCTCAATAGTTGATTGTAAATATTCTCTCTTTTCAAGAACCTTCTTTGTCAGTTTCAAACTTTTTGTCTCAAATTTTTCGATATGTTCGAATAAAGATTTGAAACTCTTATGACCCATGTCCCAAAATATCGGCGAAAGACTATTGGATGCCAGATTTGCATTTTGAACGAATAGTCCAGAATTGTTAAATAGGAACCACTTACCGAAAGGAAGTCCAGATTCCTTTAATGCGGAAAGTACAGGAGGTTCGTCTCCGTCTGCAAATGTGATTAGAGTACATATATTTTTGGAAATATCATTTCCAAACAATGACATTATTGAGTGGAAAATGTAATTTTGGGTAGCGGTTAAACGTGCATCAGGCGCTTTGACCAAGAAACATACCACGTCAATAAAGGCTACTCCCATAGGTCCATCCGCTGAAAATAACTCTTTAATTTGGCGGACAATGGCGGAATCTTTATGTACTCCTCGTGTGTCGCCAAATCCAGGAGTGTCTATTATGTTGATTTTGAAATCATGTCGGCCATCTTCATGTGGATGTATGGTGTAGGATGTTATCCATTCGGTTTGTGATATGGCCTGTACCAAGATAATATTATAAAATTCATACGGATATCATTTACGAACTTAAAGTCATACTTGAATAAGGGATGGGTACCTAATTCAATGAATTAATTTTTTATTATTACAACTCCTTCCTAAGTCTTGTGTTTGTGTGAAAAGAGTTGTACATTTAGTTAACACATCACACCGTGGTGAATTGCTAAGAGATTACAAAAAGTTCTAATATTAACCGCTTTCTTGAGGGTGACCCTAAATAAAAAAATAGTCTTTTGTGCACATGCTAGCGCTGGGATAATAAAACCACTGCATTCTATCTAATAAGATAGAGTGTCGGTGCAAACCACAGAGTCAAAACTCAAAAGCACCAATTACTTGTTTCAATATGGCTAAAACATGAAATCAAATTAAGTGACCTGTAACTAGACACAATCAATCATGATCATGTGTATAGTACAGACTATGGTACATTTCCAGCAGAAAAGAAAATAATTGATTTGGTATCTATGAAAAGCTTTAGATTACTTAGGCCATATACTGTTTAATGACTGTCAAATATATAATGTATTTTTATATAAATTCATTTAAAGGCGTCAGGTGAGCGATTCCCTATTACGTTTTACAGTCATTTAAGAAAATGCCAGGTTTTAATACCAACTCGGAAACGATGCCCATTTTCAATCTAGGTGGATTGCTATCTGATATTTTTTTTACATTTTGACAGATGATGGGCAATATGTCAGATGTAAAACTTTTAGCAAAATTCTATATAAGAAGGAAAAGGTATGTCATCCTTAAATGTTGTTGATAGTCATTCAAAATTGATGGTTTTTTTAAATTAAGGAACAATCGACTTGCCGGAAACAGCACAACAAAGATTGCATGGTATAAATAGTGATCTTACAAAAATACTGCAGTAGAATTTAGTATTCTATAGTAATTATATAGTAAACCAAAGTTGTTTTATGGTAAATCAAGTGTTTCACTTTAATAAACCAAAGATTTTACTATAGAAAGCCAATGTTTTCACTAAAGTAAACTGAAGTTCTTACTATAGAAAACTCAGGTTTTTACAATTGCAAGCTAAATATTTTACTATAGTCAACAAATGTTTTTTAATAAAAAAAAAATAAAATATATAAATATAAAATAAAATAAATAAAAAAAAAATAAAAAAAATTAATAAAAAAAAAAAAATAAAATTTTTAATAAATAAAAATAAATTATAGTAAACTTAAATTCTTTCTACAGTAAACCAAAGCTTTTACTGTAGTAAATCAAAGTTTTTCAAAGGTAGTTATTTAATATAGTTTTTTTTGTTAAGAACATGAAGAACAATGGTAATATTTACTTAAACAAGCAGTGCTAGTACCGTATAAAAAATCTCCGATACCGAAGTATAAATTTAATTGGATACCCTGCATATAGATACAAATCTGGTAAACATGGACAAACACAGACCTCTGGAAACCAAGAGGTGGGATCAGGTACCATGAAGGGGTGAGTCCACAGTCAAGCCCAAATGAAATACGTGAGGAGGGGATCCTCGATACAATTGGTACAATGATAATTCTATTTTTCAAGATATACCATTTACAAATTACGAAGTGAAGCATGTCTAGTTTGGCGGCCATTTTGAAATTACGAATACTTATGGCACACGACTGTAGCTCGAAATACGTACTTGATTCGATTTCTTTTCTTCCTCCTCTTCCAAAGTCACCAGTTTGAACCGGAAAGGATCATCAAAACTAACACCCATTAGATAGTTCACGAATGCATCAACCAAGGTGCTTTTTCCACTTCCAGTCGCACCGACTAACATGAGAGTCTTCTCTTTTGTGTTGAGTTTATTGTTTTTTCCTATCAAATCAACAATAGTTCTCAACTTAAATATAATTTGGCAGAAGGGTAGGAATAAGATGGAATGTTTTTGTTTAATATCTTAACATTGCAGTTATGTCAATTACAAAGAATTCACTATCATTATTTGATTAACCGGGATATATTGAGAATTTAGATATAAGGCCTGGGAACATGTAGTAGTGTTGAAACCACAGACTTTAATGCATCCGACTTTATAGTAGTTTTAGGTATTTCAAGAGTTAAATGATAATAATTTGTATGAGAAATACAGTTCAATTTACCAAAACGTCATTTATGACATTCATAGTGCGAATAATGCATATATAATACACAGAAACTTCAGAAGTTAACACAGTCCAAATAATATAGGCAAGTCTCTGTTACATAGTTTTACTCTACCTAAAATGGACTGCATGTGGTGTTAGCATTTTACAGGGAAAATGTATTTTATAGAAATGGTATTGACTCTAACAAAGTCAAATATTAGTAATAAATAGTGCATAATAACAAGAGGTTCAACGGTCATTTAAGTGAAATAATGCCCCAATTTGGCCGCCTATTTGTCCGACTACGTTTCCATACGCAAATATGCGGCTTCACATGGGAACATTTCCTGTCATGTTTCATTGAAATGGGTCCACTACTTCTTGAGAAGTCGAAAATATTTCAATTTTGACAAAATCTTATATTTTCTGTTTACCTATGTGCCTGTGACGTCGACCTTTGACCCTGATATATTGTCAAAATGACTCTAAGACAATTCCTTCAGAATTCTTAGCAACTTTCACATATATCTTTGTACAGAAAACGTCAATCAGTTTTCAGCTATTAAGCCATTTATATAAGACTGTTCTTTGTGTTACTGAAGCGCCCCTTAGTTTGCTTGTTTATGGACATTCGCACATTTTGTAGACATCGGCGGTACAGCCATGTCTACAACTTTTAAAAGTCATCTGATCATTGGTTTATTTATTTGAAGGAGATTTTTAAACAGGTACCAGGTTTTGGGTTCGCACGACAGACAAAAAACGATTACAATAAGTCACCATGAAAATTTGGCTCAGGTGACCTAAAAGCATTTAAATTATTTCTCATATTCATTACGTTTTACATTAGTTACTAACTTACCTATAACAACTTTTCTCGTTTTTGCAGTTGGGTTTCTTGCATCTTGTAATTCAGTGGTATTTAAGCGATACACTGCGACCTTATTCGGATTACTATCTTCTATTCTGGAGGAGAACTTCAGCATTTTGGATGCAAGTGAAGGTCGAGTCTTCACGGGATCACTTACAATACTGTATGGAGCTTCTGTATCGTCATAAACCGGACGAACTTGGAATTCATATGTTGTATCTGATCTTAAACCCGATATAACAGCGTTATTCCTGTTGCTGTCAGAAAATATGCTTATCCACTTATCAGAGTTTGTGTCATTCTTTACCCTATACCTTATTTGATATTGACCCACGCCCTCTTTGTTTTTAGTTTCCGGATGATCCCATATAAGTCGTATAGAGTCTGGTTTTATCTTATCCGCTGTTGGTTTGCCACATTTTGTACCTTGTTCTCTCTGTGGAAAATGTTCATTTTGAAAAAATCAATAAAAAGATGATAAATACAGAAAATGATATCGAATGCTCGGGTTTGTTCAGTATTCGACCATTTGTTTTGTACAAAGGTAATAGCTAAGTGACTTGTAGACTATGGAATATGTCAAATCACATAATAAAGTTTAAGTCGAGTTACTCGTTCGACAGTAATTGTATCCAGTATTTATTTCTTATTTGTTTGTATTTGTATTCAATGGACGGTGAGTGTGACCGACGGGCAGGGTATGCTTCACGATCTCATCTCTGAATTTGCAATTCAATCTTTTATATGTTGTTTTATAGACTTTCTTACTGATACGCTTCGATATTTATGTACTTCAATATTAAATAGAAAGTGGTAACGGATATCATAAATGATTACATGACATGTCATAATGTTGCACTTTCCTCAAATTCAGTTACATCATACGTTACACACGCCGAGGCATCTTTAGAGGGTGACATACAACCGGTTTTTTGGACTGAATTGAAAAACGTTCAACGTCATGGCAGTCATGACTCATTCAGAAACCGGACTTAAATTCTTATAATACGAAGATGTTTTATATATGATACTTCATCTTCAACGTGAAAAGAATAGTGAAGGGAAATACCTCAATTTGCATGTCTGTTTGAGCCATACTTTCCAGGGTAACATTCCTTTGGTCCTTATTAAAATTTGTCCTGTATAGAAAATGTTTATATTTATTTAGTAAATGTTGTAATATTTTATTCTCCATTACAGAATGATGAAACAAAACAAAGCATTAAAATAAACTGAGGAGACAAGATTTATAAAAAAAAAACTTACATTTTGTCATTGGTACAAGCTGGATCCCCCAATGTCTTTAAGGATGTAAATTTTGATACATCTTTCGAAACTTTGTGGTCACGTGTCATTTTCTGAGCTTCATGTTGTCGAATACATTTTGTACAACGTGGATCTGGATCCTGACAGTCTGTGCAGTATCCTATAGCAACACTTGGTATACCATGGTATTTACAGGAGGCACAATCAATTTCTTCATAAATCGCCAATAAATGTTCTAACATTGGAATCAATATATGATCTTTTGACATCTTATTTGATATATGATTAATTTTACAGGATTTGCATAACCTTTCATTACAATCGTTGCAACAGAATAAGGCAGCGATAGTTTTACCTTGCACACAGCAAGGTTCACATCTTACGTCTTGACTGAAGAGTTTATGAATGTCTACAACTTTATGCTCACGATAAAGCTTTTGAGAAGAATGATGAGTGGCACAATTGTGGCAAAGTATTTCCCTGCATTGCTTACAAGCTGATGTTGCTTGCTTTGACTTGTTTTGATTTAAACAGGGTTCGCATAGGTTGTCCATCACGTGAAGAGCATTGTCCGGGTTCTACAAGCAGTAATATGTATTGTTATTTGTTAATACTCAGCAGGAAAGACATATTTCATAATATGGACCTTAACAGTCACTTGAGTGAAACTATTCCAAAAATTATTTTTAATTAAATTTTTGGAGTGCCTTTTGGTACTAGCCCATTCGAATTTTCAAACATCATATGGCTTCACATGGAAAAATTTCAGCAAATGTTGGTTAAAATCGAACCACTAATTGTGCAGAACTAAATCTGAAGATAAATGGAGTCTAAATCGTTCACCTTTAGTATAAAATCTGTTTTAGGAGCACTCTTTTTTCTTAACTTTTTGCTTCTCTATCTCTTTATCTATTATAATTCTGAGAAATAATTCCTTTACACGAAAAACCGACTCAAAAATATATTGAATTTTTCCTAGATAATTGCCTGTCAAACGTTTTTGTTTCTTTCTCAAGATAAGGCATAAAGTAAAGCAATTTAAATTTCGCATAAAAGGGATATTATCTCTAATAAGGAACCACCTAACAATTTTCGCCTGATGACTTTTTTGTACGTGCTTTCTTAACATTTTTGCTTCTTTCACTTTCTCTCTATCTATTTTACTTTTCAAAATAATGGCAAAACAGTAAAAAAATAAAATTTCAAATAAAAAGAGAATTACTCTAAAAACGAAACACCTTATAATTTCCAATCAATTGACTTTTTTGTGGATATTTGCGCGCTGAACATTTTTTTCCACTTTCTCTCTATTTATTTTACTTTTCAAGATAATGACTCAAAACAGCCAAAACCCGACACAATCAACTGAAAAAGGGAAATAACTCCCGAAAGCGTCGACCTTACAATTTCCACCTTGCTAACTTTTTGTAGATTTCTTGTGATTAACATTTTTGTTTCTTTCACTTACTCTCTATATATCAGAAACAAAATACCAAAGTTATTATACCTTTCAAGATAATAGTAAAAATAGTCAAAGATGGGGGGACTCCCATAAGCGTCGACCTGAGAATTTCCGCACTATAGACTAAGAATGAAGAATTTTTTCTGTATCAGTAATATTCAAGATACATCTGACTCATTGGTTCTATATTTAGCTATTGTTCCTAATCCCTTTTCATTTACAAACGTTATGTGACTTAACATGGAGATACTTCCTGTCAAATTGGTTGAAATTTGTCAAACGTTAGGTGCCTGTGACCTTGACCTTTGAACTCATTACTTTGAAATTTTGTCAAAATGATCCGTAGATAACTCCTTACAGCTTTCTAGGTTAGATTTGTATACAAAAAGTAATTCAGTTCTGAGTTATTTTGCCAACTGTACAAAACTGTGCCCTATGTTATTGAAGTGTCCCCTGGTGACTCGTTTATAGACATATACATACATACACGGAAAGGTTGCAGTTTTAATTGTTGTTATTTTTAATTAAATATATTGAAAACTAACCATGCTATCCAATGTATCATATGTCTTCTTTCTCGGTTGATTGGTGATTTGATGATCATCTTCCTTACGAGTTTCTGGTGTTCTATAAAAAATATGATACCGTAAATTGGGATATTGTGGCGTCGCATAAATTTGGCCAGTTGGCCATGAAATGAAGGGCTATTTTTTATGGTTAGTTATATTTTGGCCACATATATATATATATATATATATATATATATATATATATATATATATATATATATATATATATATATATATATATTTATATTCGGTCTTCTCGTGTCGAACATTCCAGGTGTTTGAAATATCAAAATATTGAAAATAGTTAGTCGCGGAGGCAGACCATATAGATCGCCTTTATGGGCCAAAATTAGACAACAACAGTCAGCACCCACTGCAATGTTGCGTTCAGACCCTACACAATGTGCATGCCAAGTTGCATGACTATAGCTGCAGTACTTTTCCCACAATAGACTGAAACAAAAAGCTGAACACAGTACTATTCATATAGTATTTGTTTAAGTCCAGGAAGCTGAAAATTTAGGTCAAAATTAGGCCACAGAAACTAGCATCCCTCAGCGTTGAGTAATGACCCTCCACAATGTGCATGTGAAGTTTTCATGACTGTAGCTGAGGTATTTTTCTCTCAATAGACCGAAAAACAATGTTTAACGCTGTACTAGTCATAGAGTTAATGACTAAGTCTAGGAAGCTGGAAATTGGATCAAAATTAGCAACCAGCATCCCTACTTTGCACTAGATAACGTGCATTTGAAGTTTCATGGCTGTAGCTGCAGTACTATTCCCACAATGGACTAAAACAAAAAGCTTAATACAGAAAGAGGACGACGCCAACACTAAAGCAGCAACAACAACAGCTCTTCTGTAATTCTAACGGGCGAGCTAAAAAGTACCAATGAAAATTGTGTACATATTTGTATAATTGTGTTTAATTTTGATCAGTCTAATAGTGTGGCCAAATTGTCCAAAATCATGCAATGGCCAAAATATTCTAATTTAAGATATTCAATTGAACGAACGACTTACAATTACTGACTTGGCTCATCACAGAAACATAATTTTAGAGTTCATTACTTCTGAGACTTTAGTTCACAATATCATTTTTTTTTTGCAGCATATAACAAAATGCTCTCCAAATATTCTCATATCGATGTATCGGTGTCAGGGGTTCTTTGACTAAGAAAAATAAAAAATGAATAAAAACATCAAATATCAAACTCTTTCAACAATATTCATGATATATTAACTTGAAATCTGTTACATTTTTTCTTTTTAAAGGTTGGGGGGGCCTCCGTGGCCGAGTGGTTAGAGCATTGAGCTTTAAATCACACGGCCTCTGGTCTCTGGTTCGAATCCCGCTAGGGTCATTTCGATTTAAGTGGGAAAGTTTGCCAGTTTTCTTGCGGAAGGTCGGTAGTCTTTACCCGGGTAACTTGGGTTTCTCCTCCACCAATAAAAACTGGACGCCATCATATGACTGAAAAATTGTTGAGTATGGCGTAAAACAAAAAATCAAATCGACTCAATCTTTTTAAATGTTTATTGACATTAAAGCGATATGAGCTGTCGTAGGTGAAAGATTTTACATGCCCATTTTATGTGATATTCTATCTCATATACATTCCAAAGAGACCGTCAGGTAGTTAGAATAACAAATACATGTGTATAATTGCAAACATCTTGCCAAACGTAACTTGTAATATCAGTTTTTTTGTCCTCCATACTTTGAGAATTGCAAATTAACTTTCGGTAATTTTTTACGAAGATTACCGAGTGACCAATAAACACGTGTTATTTTCAGTTAGTATACATTCTATTCTAATTACCTTTTGCGTTTATTTTCGTGCATGATAATTTCATACCTAAAACAGGCAAAGTTTGTCTTTTTCGTCGATTCAAAACATTCGTTTCCAAAATTGTCTATGTGTCGGGATCTCGACCCATTTTAAACTCATGCCAGGGCATTCTTGGCTTTATCATTCTTGACACATATGATCATGAACTACCATCTCCACCGGACATGGCGGCACGATTGTAAAACATGAGGTACGCATGCTTTCCACAGCTATATTGTTTTTATTTTGTCAACGTCAGCATTCAGGGTAACGGTAAAGATCGTGAAATATTCTTTTAGTGACCTGATATATTTATCCATATATCTATATTTTACATAATACATACTCTTTCCAATAACATTCACGTCCTGTATTTTAAAAAAATATATAACAGACGTAAAAATCGGCCGACTTTAACATAGTCCGAGGGCGTAAAGGACCGAGATCTTTTTGTTTGATAATGTATTTGAACAAACATATTATCATATTATCGACAAAAATAATCATTGTAACAGCTTATATCGCTATCCAGTGATATTTAAGGTGATAAAAAACGAGGGTAACGTAATATATATAAATATATATATATATATATATATATATATATATATATATATATATATATATATATATATATATATATAATCCGGAAGGTAAATTAAATTTTATGAGGATAATGCTTGTTATTTTACATTTTACAGAATTGCCATTAAATAAAACTTATGATAACTACTTACACCAATTCACGTTCATGAATAAATCTTCCTTCGTCTTCATTTCTGTATTCCCTTACTTTCTTATTTGAAGCTTTCTCTAATACTGGGATAACTGAATGATTTTGATTTGATTTGATTTCCTTATGTTTTTCTACACAGTTTTCGCACAAATTCTGGTCGCATTCCTTACAATATGACGAGGCATCTACATTACCTCTGCCTTGTATACTACATATCTGACAAGGATAATTGTCCTGGTATTTTATATCTAGATAAACTACCGCATTGCTACATGTTGGTTTTAGAATTTTGTGCTTTCCAGTGCAATCGGAGCACATGTACTCCAGACAATCCTTACAATGCGACACAGCATGAACGATGTTCATTGACGCCAAGCAATTGCCACACAGTTTGAAAGAGTCACTGTTCGTATCTGCAATATCCATGATTGTGTACGTCCCTGTAGACTTGATTACTCCATGTTCAACAGTGCAGTCGATTCACAATGCATTTTCACATGATCTACAAATGGACTTTGCTTGCCTTATTTTGCTGCAGATATCACGTTTTATCTGCACTTGTTGATAATGATGCATCATCGCCATCTACGACCTACATTTGAAATGAAATATCAAAGTTACGAAAGCCGATTAGTATCAAAGAAAATAAAGAACTCGTAATTTCGAGATAGTTATTTCGTTATTACGAGAAAAGATCTCGTAATTATGAAAGAATTATGTCGTTATTACGAGAAAAGATCTTGTAATTACGAGATAATTATGTCATAATAACAAGAAAAGATCTCGTAATTACGAGATTATTATGTCGTTATTACGAAATGATTATCTAGTAATTACGAGATTTTTTCTCGTAATAACGACAAAAGTATCACGTAATTACGAGATAATCATGTCGTTATTACCAGAATAGATCTCGTTATTACGAGATAGTTTTCTCGTAATAACAAGAAAAGATCTCGTAATTGCGAGATAGTTAGGGATAGGAAATTATAGTATATATCTCGTAATATATATAATGACTCGCAATTTCGGGATAATAATTCGAAATGTTCAGTGTGTGTGTTTGTGTGTTTTGATAACGAAAACAAAAACATGAAATTTTATTATTCTAATAATGACCAAATGTGTCTTGCTTATTGGCAATAACGGTTGACATAAGGGTTATGTCGATATCCAGTTAATCGCTATAATTAAGTAAATCAAATTCTCTTCAACTCAAGTTAACATAAATTACGCATACATTTTCTTGAATATTTTTCTTGAGATATTGGAATATTTGTCCAGATATTGAGGTAAAATTAATCAGTGTTATATGATCAATCACTAATGTTCAAGATTAAGATTATTTCCAATGGCTTCACGTAGGTCTCTGACCAGTTGTTGTGTTGACCAGAACTGAATGCTTTTATACTACTCTCAAAATCAAAGAAGATAAATCGAAAATTCAATATAATAACTCGAAATTTAGAGATAATAATTCGAAATTTCGTGATTATATATTTTTACACATGACAGCATTACACTCCCACAAAATTATGACCGCTGTCGTATAATATCAAAATGCGTCCGGCCTAACCGAAACTGTTAACATTTTTGGTCCAAATCTTTAGAGTTTCCTATCAGTAACTATCTCGTAATTACGAGATAATTATATCGTAATAGCGACATAACTTCCTAGTAATTACGACATAATTATCTCGTAATTACGAGATCTTTTCTCCTAGTAACGACATAGCTATCTCGCAATTGCGAGATCTTTTAGTTATTACGAGATAATTATGTCGTAATAACGACATAAGTATCTCGTAATTACGACATAATTATCTCGTAATTACAGGATCTTTTCTCGTTATTACGACATAATTATTTCGTAATTACGAGATCTTTTGTCGTAATAACGACATAATTATCTCGTAATTACGACATAATTTAATTTTTTTCTTTGATACTAAAGTACAAAGTTGTAAGAGAGAGAAAATTTTAATTTATGAAACAATCTGTCCTGAAATATTGATATTTATCAGAGGAAGTTAAGCGATTTGGTCAGTTAATGTGTTAAAGATACACATAACATATTGCATGTCTGTCATGAACATGCTGTAGAAAAGAATTATTAAAAAGAATATTATGTGTTTTTGGATATAGAGAAATGAATCGAAAGTCATGTGAATTGATTGTTATTATATATTTTATTAAATTTATCAATTATTAAATAAGAGCTTTATTTTTTATTTTTCACTGTTATTTTTCATTAAGCCTATCAAACTACAGTGCCAGCCCACTAATGAAAATCCGATTAATTAATCCCATCTATAATGTAATGATTATTTTCAAATCATTGTTTGATTATAAACTGATCACATTTGCTAACAAATGCCAATAAATGGTGGTGTCGTTGTAAAAAAAATTGGACAAGTGCAGTAGATATGAAGTATCAAGAAGGGATTTTCGTTTGAGCTGTTTAAAACGCCGTATCGAAATTTAAAAAAATGGCTCTGCAAAGACTTGTTCTGTCTCAACTGAAAAACAGGCGATATTATGTTTTGATGGAGTGGGTTTAAGTATAATAATACAAGCAACCAACATATGTATAATGAGCAACTTTAGTATGCCTATCCCTAACTTGTTTCGGTACTGTAACTAGGAGAAATTAACATGGTAAGATGATATGTAAATTGTTTTGTTCAGATACGAAGTTGAAGGGAACAACGGGATTGGTGTTGTGACGTGAGCATGAACAACATTTTACACGTGGGTGAGGTCTTTATAAAGTATATTGTCAACTATGAACTAATGACGTTCGACATGTAATAGGAATTAAGTTAAATCGATTTGTGTATAATTATTAAGAGTAAAGATATAATGTATATTACTTAGAGACGTGTATCTTTCATTCTCTACTTCATATTCTATCACAAATAACCATGCGATAACAAATTCTAAATTCTGGCTCGATCACCAAACAGAAGAGTTAGTCACCCTAAATGAGCCTCTGTATACCGATCCCGATAAATTTAGATACAAGTGATTCATCACTCAAAGGCTAAAAAAAAAAAATAAAAGAAAAAAAAAAAAAAAAAAAACAAAAAAAAAAAAAACAAACAAACAAAATAACCAAAGGATATGAATTATGTCAAGGTATGATTAATAACCAAACCCGATTCATGTCATTTATCTCCTGCATAAGAAATATGAAACAATATATAAAACATCACTATGATATTTTTAGAAAAGTTTTCTTTTAAATATTTAAAAAGGAATTATTTTAAATACCATATGAAAAATAATTTTGCTCTTTTTAAAAGAGCAAACTTTTTAGAAAAAAGAAACATTGACATAGTGTACTCTACTGTAAGTCGTATAGTTCCAAAAATGGTATATGACATAAGTCTACTGACTTACTAACCTTAATGTATTGTAAAATCTTCACAATTTTTTCGAGGATCTTCAAATTCTACAGTTTTTAAAAACATTGTCAAACATCTAGATCTAAGATCTACAGACGCTTGTAATGTTGTCCAAGAGAGGTATAACTCGTGTGTACTTATTCTCGAGAGTTTATATCATCGCCATTATAATCGTGCACTGAATATAACCATACATGTGAATATATATTTAAAAAATACGTCACACACACGCGCGCGCGCTCACACACGTCTATCATGTTTCCTTCTATAGAAATATTCTTCCAAAAGCCAAAATAAAAACACTACAAAACAGTTCAGTGTCATCTTTAATTAATTAAAATCAATCTGTACTTATATTCGATAACAATCAAAATATGATAAAGGAAATTATAAAGTTGAATTATAAATAAATAAACAAATAAATAAATAAATATATTAATACATAAATAAAATAAATGTCATTTACAGTTGAAATATTTGAACTTTCGTACTTCCTGTCTTGTGAGACGCGACAACAAGTTTACGACAAGAAGTTTGAAATGCTGCGAGTGGACCAGAAATATCAAAGTTTTTACCGTGAACAACAAATTCCTCTGAACAATGTCCCGATTTATTTATGTCGTTTACACTCTTTTCACAGACAACAAATAAACTGTCCCCTACGTGTACCACCGAGTGGTTTAGGGGGCACACTAAACTCCTAGGGGATTCCCGTGTGTCCGACCTGTTGACAGCGGTAACACAAGACACAAGATTGTCGTAATCACAGATATAAAATTTGGTTCCACTGCTGTCCAGAAAGATGGCGGGGATAAACTACCTTTGACTTCAGTAAGTTTGACGACGGTCAGTTTGACGCCACTGTCGTTTATCACCACAACTTCGGGGTGAGACATCGGATACAGAACGGAGAATGTGCGGACCGCGTACGACACAGCGATGGCACCACAAGGGATATAAATGCATTTATCCAACATGACACCACGCTGCGTGTCAAACTGTAAATGTCTCAGTGTGGTGAAATTCTCTATGACCACCACTTTGTCAGATGACACCACAGTGATGCCAAAGAGATGACCAGAATATTGAACACAGTAGAGATACTTAAAAACGGTGTTGTAAACTTTCACTTTCTCGTTATTGTAATCACAGATAACGACTTATCCTTCCGACAAACAAGCAATGCCGGTTATCCAACACTTCCCTCTATCCGAGCCTAACTTAATTTTAAAGTCACCTACATACGCCATGCTTGTTACGGACTGGGTTTTATCCGAAACCCAAGTCACCGACACACGCCTGGGTGTTATCCGAGTATAACTTATTATCATCAAAGTCATTTGCCATGTATGTGACGGACTGCGTTTTATCTGAGTCTAACTTAACATCAAAGTCACCGTCATACGACATGTTTGTAACGGACTGTTTTGTAACATTACTGGTACCATAAACTTCATCTTCTACGAGCCACAGTAACGTCAAAGTTGGTGGCACCAATAACGTTAAACGCGCCCTCGAAATCGGAAGCAAACTGACCGTCGTCAATACTTTCCTCTTGTTTCTCAATCTTACCTGGAGCTTTAGTTGCGGTTCTGTGTCCACTATATGATAGTTCTGTAACTTGATGTGGTTTCGGAAACTTGTAATTTGAGTGAATTAGATAACATTTTTTGACACTGGAATTCCTGACAAACTGGACACAGATACACACCAGCTGACACGATATTTCCTGTTTTACATCCTTGACAGTGCAGATCACTTTCATCTTTAATGTTCCAAATTTCTCCCGACACAAGGTTGATGGTTCTGTGATTTTTACCGGCGGCCATTTGTAAATGTGATCCCATGCAACTTTCGCAGTAGAATGGCGAGGTGCAGTCAAGGCAAAATGTCTCGACGTTCTTGTTGCAGATGGTGCATTTAGGGTCTGAGGAAACCATTTATCGATTTAAAATAGACAACACACGTTTCAGTATCAGAAGTAATATCTTTGAAATAAAATATTCATCATTTTCAGTTTTGACACTGAATGACATGTATCAATATTGAAAAGTGTTTGTGAAGGGGTGGAGATAAATGGGACGGGTTTAAAGTTATTCACAAGAACCCTTGTCTGACGAGTGTCTCAAAGCTCCTGGAAGCCATCTCCTCTCTCGGGGAGTAGTTTAGTTCAATGTCCTTACAAATCTGTCGGCTTCAGTGCCTCATACTTCACCGACTGTATTTTATAGACCTACTGTTGTCAATGCCATGGATGATATTTAAAATTTGCCAACGGCACTGAAAATATTATTTTGATATGTTGGAAACTTTTGCAAGATGAGCAATAATTCCCATCAATATCTAATGTGTAGATTTACCCTTTCAATCCTACAGACCATAATAGACTGGTCTTAAACAATAGAAAAGAGCATACCACTCAGATATTCAGGGGTGAAAGGGTTAAATATTCAATAGATAAAAATCTCAGATTCCAAAGTAAAAATCTTCAGGATCTCTTGATATATATACAAATCTTATTTAAAAAATTGGACAAACAAGGATCTCTAGAAATCCAGAGGTGGGATCAGGTGTCATGGAGGAATTAGCATCATTCTGATGTAGTAACAAACCGGTAAGCCCCGAAATTTCCACGCCCCATGAAGGCCGACACCCCATTAATTTGACACACAACAATACATTCAGTTAGAATGAAAACTGTGGAGATCTTCACTATGAACTCGCATCGAATTCATGTCAAATGGCACGAACTATTTTCATATCAACATCACCTGAGAAATATCGCTATAATTTTTAAAACTTTTTTATGAAACTCATTTGACTATTGCTTCACATGATTTCCAATTTTTAGCGAGAAATCATGCCATTTTTTCACATGAAAAGTATGATCCTGGTAAAAAAAATGTTTATGCGAAAATCGTTAACACCTTTTCGTCTTCACGGATTTGGCACATGTCTACAAATACAACGGTGTCGGTCTGGCTCAGTCGGTAGCGCGCTCGACTCTTGATCGTGATGTCGCAAGTTCGAGTCCAGCCGGCGGAGGTTGGTTCCCTGTCCTTCCGATGAGACAGTACAATCGAGGTCCCGTGTCGCAGTAGGTGTTAGCAGTTAAAGAACCCTCACTGCTCAATGGCCGTAAGTATTGAGCATAGGCCAAAATTTGAAGCCCTTCACCGGCATTTGATGACGTCCCCATATGAGTGAAAGATTCTTGAGTGTGACATTAAACAACAATAAAGAACCCCCCCCCCCCAAAAAAAAAAAAACCACAACGAGTCGAAATCAAATCATAACAGGGGTGACAAGCTACTTGTCGTCACAAAAGTATTAGAGATTCAGTAATGCATGGAGTCCGAGCAAGGCAATTATGTTTTACCTGTACAACCTATTTTTGGAAAGTAGATCGTATCGTTTTGGTTTTGGAGTAAAACCGATGTGCCACTTTATCGTGGTACACTTGTAGGCAGGGGTGGAAATTAATGGTTGCCCGTTCGCCCGAATTTACAATCGGGCGAATTGTTTTACGTACGAAGTCTCCCGTTTGGCGAATTGATTTCAGAGATTTTTGTGACTTTTTGGGGCCATTATTCGGTCCCATTCCCAATGGGAAATAGTATCTGTTTTACCCAATCTTTGGTCCTTAAAATTCCCAATCTGATGAAGCTAACATTTTGACATATTAAGGTCGAATGTCCGCTTTTATCAAAACGAAAGTAAAAGTACTTCCATTCGTTATTTCAAAAAGCTAATGTTTCGAAAGCGATCCATTTCCTTCTATTTGTAGTTCAAAATGCATTGCTAAAAATTAAACCAATTAAAAACTAAAATAATTATTTTATTGACAAGTAAACACCTTTGTCTTTACCTCGTGGCCAAAATGACTCGGGACACATCGTGTGTTGACTGTAAGTTGTTGCTTGCAGTTTATGGAGTGTGTGTGTGTGTTTGAATAAAAAACCGATACCGAACGGAACTGAATTTCAGGATGTGTTAAAATGATGATACATGTACATGTAATACTACTATACATTGTGTGAAAGTTATAAAAGCTTAATTAAATGTAGGTGAATGATAAAAGGAAAATTAGTTGTTGTGAATAAAAGTTTTAATGAAATGCATAAAATGGATAGATATGTTTTAAAAAATGAAAATTTTGTAATTTGCATTGATTTAAACACATAATAGTTACATTGTAAAATAGTAATAATAATGATTGATATAAAGTATAATACGGATGCATTTACAATTAATTTACTTGCAAACATATCATTCAGAGACAATTTACAATGTATATATCTATTAAAATAACAATAAATTAATAAAACACAAAATTGACTAAAATATATTTTTTCTTTGTGGGCAACCAAATTTTCATGGGAGGCAATCACAATATCAATATAGCACTTGCCCAGCTGAGCGAGTTGTTAAAAATGTTAAGGTCACAAACTGGTTAAAATTTATTCAAGTAAATATGACGGGCCCCTAAGTTTAAATCCGGGCTCCCACAATTTAAAACTTAGGCGCCCCTTTGGCTCCTGAGGATTTTTTTTTAATTTCCACCCCTGACTGTACGTCTAAACTATTTAATATTTGTTTACTTACGTTTTGTTGTACATATAATTTTCTGGTGTTGTTTTTCCTGAGTAACAGGTATCTAGCTGTTAGTCGCCAAATTACTGTCAGCGGAGTACAGACAGAGCTATGTGTCCCCCCTATGTGTCATAGCATCGTTCATTTCTTTTGCCGTATAAATAGAATGACCCTCTTTTCTTAAACGTTCGTTTAAATAATCTAACTTTTTTTTCTCTTTCACGGTTCCATTTTGCCTTTGCTTGAGATAATTTTTCCATCGCCTCATTATGTCTTTTTTGTTCGTCATGATTACTAAATAAATAGCTCGATCCGGTGAACGAAAAACCATTTACAACAACACCGCCTAACATCACTGCTACAGCACTTGCCATTTTTTTTCCATAATATCCTCAGGGATAATACCTTTTTTCACGAGCTGATCTTTCGTATACATCGCCAAAGCATAGTCAACAGCGACCATCCCCATGTCGGTCATATCAAATTCTAATTTGAGCGTTTGAGTTTTTAAAACTTTTTGGACAACTGTGCGAATCCAATCGCAATCGCTGTGTCCACACGGCATGATATAAAGTATTTACCAGATTTTTTCTGAAGACATTATTTTTAGTTTCATTAGAAAATATTTTTTTATTCATAGCAAACGGATCAGCTTTTATAGGTGCTATATTTGTATCTTCTATAGGTTTTTCAGGAGAAGTTGTTATTTTTTTGGTTCTGTAGACGATGTTTTTAAACTATTGAGAATAAATCCACCACCTATTACTATTGCAGCTGGCATGAGCCACGACCATTTATCGTATGAAGATTTATCTTCCTCTTGAACTTTTTTATCTTCAACTTTTTTTATTTATTCGTGCTTCAGCACCTTTTTTTACCCGCTTCCACTCTTCTTGGGTTCTTTGGTACTAGAATTAATTCTTTTTTTTAAAGAGTTTTTTTAAAAGACGTATTAAAATTTGTTATATGTGTAGCCGATGTTAAGGTGGCAGTGAGAGGAGCGAGGTACATACCATATCTATAATATAAATCGCAAGAGAATTCAGAAAGTGCAATGTCTAAGAAAGGATCATCGCCTAATTCTTTCATAAGTTCTGAGGGATTATCGACTTCAAAACCAAAATAAGATAATCCTAATACGTATAACGAAATTATTGAATTTCCAAGAGCATTACTCATGAGGGAACACAATTTTCTTTGATAAATTTTAATAATATTTTCTGTTTCTTCATCCGTTAATCCTTTTATGTCGGTTAAGCTTAAATCTTTTCCCAAACATTGTTTAGATTTACCTCCAGCGACTAAAGCACAAAGTCCATCTCTAGAGGTGTTATCTTTTGATGTAGTATCCTTTGAGGCATTATTTTGCTTAGGTTTCCTGTTTCCAAACACTCTCTGGTGTTTTAATGGAAAGTAATTCATTCATTTCCATATTTTTTATATCAAAGAAATTATTTTCTCCACAATTTTTTCAATTTTTCATAACGTTTCACTCTTAATATGGTAAAAATTATCGATAACATTATTAAAGCTTTAAAAAATGCCAATATAAGTAAAAACGCGAGTAGTATTCTTCTCATTTTACTAATTATTAAAAAATTACTGAAGCAATTACTGAATTTACTGTCAGTAATTACTAAATTTACAAAAATTTACAAGAGTAATTACTGAATTTACTGATATATGGTTCATTAAAGGTTAAAAATTACTAAATTTACTAAAGGAATTACTGAATTTACTGAAACAATTACTGAATTTACTGAAGCAATTACTGAATTTACTGAAGGAATTATTGACCTATAACTCAATTAAAGTTTATAACCATTTATAAAAAATGCCTAATTTTTATCCATTTTTCCTTGAATGTAATAAGAGAGAACCCAGTTCGTATAGACGTCGACAATTAGAACTTTTAGCTTTCGGAAGAGGTGGTGTTTTTGTTTATGACAACGATAAACCCATTTATGTCACGGAAAACGGTAGATTTCCCATTCCAGACATTTATAGCGATGATGCTGGAGTTCGATTAAACAATCTAATCTGGAATGAAGACACAAATTTTCATAAGATGGAACGCGATATTAAACAATCTATAGAAATATGGAGCAATATTAAAAAACGAGATTAATTGATAATTATTGATCAATATATTTTACAATTAAAATGCAATATGAAAGAGAACAAAACTTATTAAGTGTATGATTACTATACATAGGCGTCGGAAGCAAATTGAAAGTGGGGGTGGGGGGGGGCTAAACCAACTTAAATCACACACACACGCCAGAAACGTCTGGGGGCTTAGCCCAAATTTTCAACACCTATGTCCATCTTTGCACAAAAAGTGGGGGATAAGCCCCCCACCCTAGCCCCCCCGCCCGGTTCCGACGCCTATGCTTTAGTTTTGATATTAAGATTATTGGAATCCAATGATATTGTATATAAAGACTTTGAGATTAAAAATATTAAGGGCACTTTCAACATTGATTATTTCACTGAATTTAGCCCAATCTGAAACACGATCTTGTCCAATTCCTCTTAAAATATCAGCCCAAGATATATGGCAAAACGTTTATTCTATTAAATAATTATTCGACGTAATTATTTGATAAATTTATATTCCGTTGGAATAGTCATAATTAAAATAAGTTTCGAATATTGATGTTGCGATAATAATATTTCCATCTTTTTTCTTTCTTCTAAATCTTTAATCACATTATTTTCCCTCAAACATTCCGTGACAGAAAATTCGTCTTTTTGATTTAATATACAACACCATTTAATCTGCGTTCTAACATCTTTACACACGGAATTATATCTTTGCGAAAGTATCCATACACTTTGAATCGCGTGTCTGCCCGAAAAAGCCAAAACACTTAAGGCGTCTACTTTCTTTTTCATCTGTCGCATCGCGGAACAATCATCGAGGATGTATAACGTGTCCGTTCCCTTAAAAATATCGAAGTAATACCGTATTAAATTTTTCTTCACCGTTTTCACATATAGGATTAATCACTAATATATTTTTTTCCGCCGGTATCAATTCTCTTTTAAGATAAGCTTTATTCCAACGAGCGGTGGGGCATAAAATGACGATATGTTCGAAAACTCTTTTTATTCATTTTCCAGGAGATCCAAAACGAATTCCGTCTTACCACATCCTGTATAACCGCATATAGTTGCGCAATGAGGTTTTTGAATAAACATTTTTATTAAAGAACAAAAGTTTTTACGATATGACAGAGACGAAACATCCATCTAGAAGATTTATCTGCGCATCTTTTACCACATAGATGTACACATCTAGAGGATCGGTATCGGCTTCCTCTTCTCTTTCAGTTCTGACAGAAATACCTTCCGATATATTTTGCAATTTTCGGCCCGTTCCGTGAAGAGCGTTATCATCAGTACTTCGTAGGTCTAACCATAATCCATAATGTCTGTGTAAATATTTTCCCACAGTCATATCGGTCACTGACGTTTCAGTCACTACTTCACCAACTCGAGGATCTCGGTTTCTACCTTGGGCAAACCATTTTTTGATCTCGTCATACTGTTGATACGATCTCATAACTTGACTGTACAACTGATTTGGTTGACCTTCTATTGTAACTTCAACCTTTTTAATCTGGATTGTAAAAACGTTCAACATCTTTTCGTGTTATATCCTCAAACTACCGACAAAACCTACAGATTTAACACCTTTAAAACTAATAAATTTTAATTGCAAAGATGTTGATGGTCAACTTTAATATGGTCAACCAAGTACAATCGCTAAAACCATACCATGTCCAAACGTAAAATTTTCCTCATTATACCATGTTGATTTTGAACAACCAGAGTTCGTGAGATTAAAAAGCGATATAATTACACAATTATGTTTTGAAGCTAAAGATGAAAATGGAGAGATGATTGATAACCATGGACGTCCAATTCATTTAGTTTTAGAATTTAAAAAAATGTTAAATAAAAAAACATGTCTATGAGCGGTTATTATTACGAAGATCTGGAAGAAGAAGAATTCGAGGAAGAAATTAAGGAAGAATTTAAGAAAGAATTTAAGGAAGAACTTAAAGAAGATATAGATTATCTCATGAAAATGAGAAGAATAAGCCACACTTTTCAAATGGAATGCCGAAAAGGAAAAATGAGATCCCCTAGATATATGGTATTTAATAAGCTCATGGTCATTTAATAAAGTTAGGGTCAGTGGGTGATTTAGATGTAACTCTAAAATTAAACGACGTGGAGAAATCTAGTTATACAACTTCAGCTATTAAAACGATTAATCCTCCTTTAGAAGTACACGAGGAGGATATCATACATTTCACCGTTAATAAAACTTCTAAAAATGGAAGTATCAGTGGATTGATCGTCATAAACTAAAATAAAATAAAATTTGAAATAAAAAGATGAGTAAACCGAATATTTACCCGCAATTAAAACCGCTAAATGAAGATAGCGGTCAAAATTATAGACTGCAAAGGATCGGCGAAATCGAAACACATTTAAGAAGAGAAATCCAAACTCGCCGTTCTTTATATAAAAAATATAAAAGAGGATTGAATACTACGGATGGTGTAGATACTTCATTAATATCTGGAGGTATCATCGATAGCGGTATAGGTTTTGCAATTCCTATGGCATTACCTCTTTCAACTCGTGGCGATCATATGTGGAAGTGTTGGAATTGCGTTAAAAGGGGTTCGTCAGCTCTTATCCCGTAAAATGAGAAAACACGATACCTTGAAAAATCTTGCTGAAACGAAGTTGAATAGTATTCTAGATTTAATTAGTCAGGCTATGACGGACGGACAAATTTCGGAAGTTGAATTTAAACATATTTCCAACGATTGGGAGAAATATAGGAGTATGAAAATGATCTTAAACATATGTCTGAAGTAAAACACGAAGTAGAAAAAAGGGCAAGATGGTAGATCCTATGGATGTCAAGAAACAATCGGAAGATATCGTAAAACCAATTTCAAAATGAAATTCTATTGTATGGTGGATTTATAAACATAAAAAATGTTTATAAAGTTTCCTTTAAATCAGCATCCTAATGCTCCTCTTCCTCCTCCGTTTCACCATCCGTTTCAATATTTAACGCAGCAGCATCTGCAACTGGGAAGGCATGTGAATGTCCTACCTTTTTAACGATAATTGCTTCACAAAGTTTAACTGGGATACACTCGATAGTTGAATTAATGTAAACGCTAGGAAATTCTAAACCTCCAAATACTCGACACTTTTCTTTCACATATTCTTCTGTTTTAACATTGACAAAACCATTCTTCGTTTTCTTTTTAGCATCCTTCTTCGTTGGTTTTCTTAAAAATTTAGAAATTATATTTTTCTTTTGATCCATAATTACCTTCGCATAGATTGATGGAGAAGCATTCGATTTACTATACTTTAAAATATTAAGAGTAATTCTATGTAAAGACCAAAGAATTATCAAAGTGCTGAGAAATGGTATGTCACAGAATACGCTCATATTTACTATATATGTTTATTATAGAATACTAAAACATAATATTGATTTTGAAAATGAAAAAAAAATATTGTTGCCATGGCAACAAAGAGTTGGTTTTCGCAAGATTTGTCCTCTTACTCATATAGAAAAAGGCATTTTTGCATAGTTTTTAACATTTTTTATTATTTTACATGCAAGATATATCAAAAATATAAATATTTTATTTGAATCACCTTTGATTAGACAATCAAAACAATAAAAGCCAAAGTGATAATCAGTACAGAAGGTATTTTGCCTAACAACTTAAAGATAGGGTGTTTCTGCAATTATCCAATTAGAAGAATTTTATGATTTTTTTGATTTTTCAAGACCTTACCCCAAAAAAATGCAGCATAGGAAATTTAAGATAATGTGACCTAAAGTTTGAATAAGTCTTATAGAACAATATATTAAAAAATTAGAGCGGGTATTTTTTTTGTTTCTTAGCAACGGTTACTCAAAGTTTGGCTATTTTTAGAATTTTCAACAAATACAGCTCAACTAAATTTCTACTATAATTTCAAATCTTCATCATATTTTTAAATCTAACTTCAAAATATAGTAAATAACAACTGTCAAGATCAAGTAAGATATAAAATTTCATTATATACATGTACTGTATTAGCAATGTAATAAACCTTAATATACCCCCCCCCCCCCGATAAACCAAACATTTTTCTTTGATGAAGTCTCGGGTACATATGATCATTTATCTTGTCTGAAGGGAAAATGGCAGAACACACCTCATTTTTATTGCTAAATTAATGTAAATACTGTTAATATTGCTAAATTTGTTTTACATGCATTAATGCCAGAATTCAGAGGTACATGTTTGGTTATTCTTTTGCTCATGTAAGACATTGCTGCTGTCAGTGACACACTAGATAAGCATCAGTATTTTTATTAAAATAAAGGACAGATTTTGCCTGTTGTAGACTTTTATTGAAAGACGTGTATTTACTTCACATGATGTGTCTATATGGACCTGTTCATTTATCTGTCCAACACTGCCTCCAAAGTGGGAGATAAACAGGGCATCACAAGTGATACTAATCCCATTGCAATGGAAATATTTTATAAGACCTGTATATTGGAATGATATAAGTTTCATGAAATTATGCATAGACGCCATCTTTTTAAAAAGTGTCAAAACATAAATCTGTATACATACATACCTATAATCATATGAAGTTTTGTGACATTTCGTTGAAAAATACACTTGTTAGAGTGTTGACAAAGATATTTCAATGAAATAAACAAAGGTCAATAACTGTGAATAAGGGAGTGTGGATTATGAAACGAGAGCTCATTCATAGATATTACCATAGTATACCCTTGTATCAAGTTTTGTGAAATTCCGCTGAGAAATAAACCTGTTGTAGCGATAACAGAAATATTTCAATGAAATAAACAAAGGGCAAGACCTCTTTAAATAAGAGAGTATGGGTTACAAAACACAAACTTGACAGATATATCCTGGACAACCTAAAAATTAAACCCTTGTGTCAAGGGTTAATTAAACCGTTGCATCAAGTTTTTTAAAATTCCATTGAGAAATAAACTTGTCAGAGTGTTGACAGAATTATGTCAAAGAAATAAACAAAGGGCAATAACTGTGAAGAAGGACCACATGTTCCTTGGAAAAAAAATTGAGTACCTCATGGTTGATGCGAAGGAATTTTTGGTACAGTATTTTACCATGGCACATTGAAAATTAATGATGACACACACAATTTAACAATCGCAGGAGAAAATTTTGACACATCAACATCATAAAACATCTCATGTAGGTCCCTGGAAGTATATTGGCAGTGGTCTCAAAATCTATGTACCAGTATTAAAGGAAAATAAATTAACCAGTTAATATGAGGGTTTATTGATGAGTGTTTAGCCTTATATGCAGATTTGTCTTTTGGGAGAAACATTATCTCCTTCGGTGTGTATATAATTTGGCTAGCAATAAAACTCAATATAACTTTTACTTTTAGGGTTATTGTTTTGCCTAGTATGATAACACTTTCTCTTTAGAAAATACACATACATATTGAAATGGAGCTAAAATGATGAAGTCTAATTGACAGAATAATATCATCTTGAGCATTAAACCACTGGTATTATGTTTATATTATTTAAAGAAGTGATAGTGAGCCAATTGAATGCAGCACATATATTTCTACAATGTCAACAGGAACAGCCTTATGATACCTTAGTTGAACAAATGAAAATCATTGCTCTCTTGGCATTTTCATCCACTTTGCTAAAGATGCTGGCCTTATTTACTTTAGAGTGATATCTCTCCAACAAAAAATGAACAAGTGACACTGTTCTTTGGTTACACAGCCTTAAATAGTCAGAGAACAGTTTGGCTAAAAATTAAACTGCATACTTCCTTCAATACAAAATTTAAAACTTATCAAGCAACCCTCGTAAGAATTAAACTACTGGTTAAATTAATATTGACCTTATAATATTCAAGTATATAAGCTAATTAAGTAAAGTGTTCTCAAGGTCCGAAATGGTCTGTTCTCTCATAGCTTCATTCTTCCGACAATGTCTAGAAAAAAAACTTGTAATCTGCTGTGGGGTTAAAAACTCATCCAATGAAAAGCGCCTTGATCCATCAGCATTTTGCATGTTTCTCATTAATATTGAAACATTTTCAGGGTCCTCTTTTTGTCTTGTCTGAACGCCAATATTAAACCTCTCGATCAAAAAATTTTTTTGGTTTTCGGTGAATCTTTTGTTTTTTCTTTCCAATTTGATTCCCCAGCCTGGAGATAGAGTTTGTTGGAATTCACTTTCAGAACAGTTACAAGTAATTGTGACATTCTTAGAAGTGATCTGTGACTCAGACAATTTTTTACTATACTGTGTTTTTATCATATCTGATTTCATAATTTTTTCGGATTCTACCTTGCATTCATCAAGGATAACATGGTCATGTAGTTCCTGATGAGTATTAAAAGATAATAAGCAGCCATCATTTGAACACGTGAAGATCCCATCAATTTGTTGTTGTTGTGTAGACTGAAGAAGAGCATGAAAGTCAACCACTCCTTTTGGTTTTTCTATAACACTTAATGAGGGCTGCACTACAGTTGTGTTTATGGGAATTGGAATGAATTTACCTGGAAAATAACAAGAACTTTTTTACAAGTTGAATTTTCAATCACCAACATAGATATAGACCTTTGGCAATCAATAACTAATGAAACTAGATGCTCACTAAATTAATTCTGCATTAAAGGGCATAACTCAATCAAATGTAAGTCATCCTGGATCACAAATAATAAACATAAAAATCTCAAATACCAAAGTATAAATCTATATAATATGCAGGATATAGATATTAAACTAGTAAAAACTGGGAAAAAATAGACCTCTGAAAATGAAAAGGAGGGATCAGAAACATACAATTTAAAAGACTATAATTTACCTAAACCAAGTTTGTAGTGTTTCCAAACTCTGATGCCATTTTCCTCAAACTGAAAGTTATTCATTGCCGATATTGATGGAATCTGAGTCTTTGTCTTTGTAACAGCTGATGTTGAGTCTACTTCTACATCCTTCACTACGTAATGCACTTTTTTTTCAGTTTCCTCAATTGCCTACAATACCAGGTAAACATAATCAAAATGTAACTAAAATCACTAACTGTACTGGAGAGGAAAATAATGATTATACTGCACAAATAGCAATGTAACACAGATTTATCATATTTTCTGGAGGTTCTATTTGCAATTGTCATTACATAACTATCATATCATTAATACAGACATATATTTATTACATCTATGTCAGCTTTGTAACAAGTTACATACATTTTACAGGTATGTAACATATACATGTATAATAAATCCTGACAGCAATTTGCACACTAAAGTACTTTTACTTACAGGGTATCACTGACTCTTCTATCAGAAATGAAAAAAAAATGGTAACTGAATTATCATATGGACTTGTGCACTGCGATACCGATAAAAAATGTAGTGACACAATATATATTTTTTTTATGTTTCATATTTTAAACAAGGAACTCTGAACAGTGATAAATAGTTTTAATATACATTGTATTACAGAATATGTAAACTGTAGTTTAGCCAGTGCATCGAAGTCCGTTATCAGAACTTTGCTCTCTCTATGCTGCTCTTCTGCTCTGTAGGTCAGGCAGCATAAAAATGATAATAGAATATATGTTTTTGTTGAAACTGGTGAAAGAAACTTTAGCACTTACTGTTTTCATTTGCTTCGCTGTCAGAACGTCATTTCCTTGGTTGACATATCTTCTGATTCCAGACTTAATTGTTGCAGCTGTTCTATCACAAGCTCCTTTCCCACTCTGAGCCTCACAGAAGTCATAGGAATCTATAGATCTGCTGTTGAATAATGCAGTGATAGTATCTGAACTCTTATAACAGCCTGCATTATCTGACCATAAATGCACTTTACTGATATGATCATTTCTTTCTTTAAGTTCTTCTACAATGTCAAGAATAATTGCAGTAGTTGCATTTGAGTCCTGAGAAATCTGACTTTCAAAGATATGAACAAAAGCCAAGCTTTCCATAGATTCACTTCTTCGAAATGCAACGCCTATGTGCCACGAAAGACCTCTTTTGGCAAACCAATTACTCTGGTCTTCTCTGTATCTCCTAGGAAGGTATTTCATCGCCCAATCAAGCACTACCAGTACTTCGTTAGGTCCCATATTATCCATGATATGTGACTTTGCCTTCTCCTGATGGTTAGTTCTAATGATATGGGTTTTCCAATTAATGATGTTACTTTGGGCATGCATTAATTTGTACTGGTAGTCATCTCTGTGGTCTTCTTTTTCTTTCAGGTCACATTTTAAAATTAATTGGGTTAAAGAAGAGAGTAGCTCAGCGATTTGATTACAACTCACGCACACCATATTATGTTTGTGTTCACATTTGCAGGCAAACGATCCTAATTTGTCACTGAGGGCGAACATACAACAATGGTCTGGAACAGATGAAGACTCCGTAATGTGTACCTGTAATACACATAATCCAAGTTATGATTTCCATATTTGACAGTGCAAATTTTAAAATTGAGTCATTTTGAATTTTGTATTACTAAAAGCAAAGCAGAGCAAACATTTTGTAATCTGAAACTACAAATGTGTCAGAGAGACACTAATGCCCCCACTGGCAGCATATCTTACATATAAATATCTTCAAACATTTCCGCATCATTGAAAATTCATTAGGACTACAGGCAGACAGACATAGATGGTGAATCCATTAAATCCCATAAAACTTCATTGGCAGGGGGTTTATAATACCATCAGATTTAAATGTTTACTACCATTACATCTAACGTTAAGGGGGTTGTTTTAATACCCTTGATACCGATAATTTGTGTTTTACCTTAGAATCTAACATTTTCCTATTTTTGTCAAATATTACCTTATAATCTGTTTTCAAATATCTTTTACACTCTTGTGCAACATCAATGAATTCCTTCATCTTGTTATTTGTCAGAGCACCAACTTGACACATTTCTTGAACAACTGCACATATATCCTAAAAATAATATTGGTAAAGAAGAAATCTTTTTGAGCAACATATCATCTTTAAACAGTTAAAATTTTACAAAAGGCCAAATTGCCTTAACAGTCACCTGAAAAAAAAATCTTGTCAAGTTTGGTTAAAATAGTCCATTGGGTCTTGAAAAGAAGTTGGAAATATCTATTATTTGACAAAAATTTATATTCTGTTTATTGAAGTTTTTGTTATCTTGACCTTTTACCCAGTGACCTTGAAATTTTATAAAATGATCCTTAGATATTTCCTAACTTTCTCATAAATAAAATACATATCTATATATCATATGCAAAATTTGACAGTCATTTGATCATTGTATCATGATCAGATTTTTAAACTGTACCAAATTTGATCCCAAATTTTTGGCCCAAATGGATCCTAGCCACTTTGTTTTTGCGGTAATTAAGCAGTTTCACTTGGGAATGCTATATATGACAAGTTTGGATAAAATTGGCAAACTGGTTCTTGGTAGAAATTGAAAATGTACAAATGTTACCAACAGACAACACAACACAACGGACAAAAAATGATTGCAATAGGTCACTGTAAGTCTTTGCCTCTGGTGGCTTAAAAATACAGGATTTATTTGGATACATGTTTTCCATAATTTAGAATAAATTGTTCTGAGTGATCTTGACCTTTCCTGAAATGGCCTTGAGTGAATAAACAGTTTAGGATATATAACCTTGATGGACAGACAGATAAACAGACATGACAGCAGCTGTATACTCCCTAAAAGTTTTTCAGGGAGCAATAAAATATATGCATATAAATTTAGTGTATATTTTGTATTTAATCCCAAGTTTTTAATGAAAAAAATACATCATTTCTAAACTTGCCTGAAAGGCCCTTCCACCTTCAGCTACATAGTAGTCTATCCCTTCAAATGCTTTTCGGCTTTTCGAACAGTTGCTGAACATTCCGATAGAATTCTGAACATGGTACTGTCTCCTTGAAAAAAAGAATCATTTTATGTTTGTTGTTATCAATGAAAAGATCTGATCTGATTTGCAATATGTTTTGAAAACAAGTATTACATGTCATTACAGAACCCTGACTAAGTTGTTCTGATTTGTAGAAACCATTATATATATAGCTATTTTTCACAAAGGTTATGTCAGAACATTAAGACATATTTTCCTGTCATTAAGACACATTTGCAAGTATTTTAATTAAAGGAACATTAGGTATGATTTTTTTTTCAATTTTTTGTTTCCCTTTGTTTTCCTATATTATATTTTCATGCATGTGTATAGCTCTTATTTGTTAGTGTACATCAAATGCAAGTAGTAAAAGTAGAAAAAAATTGAGATACATATTTTGATAAATACAGCTAATGCCCCTTTAACAAAATATATTAATAAATTTGCAGAATAAAAATTGACACCAGAATACAATTGTGGATGAATATGTATGTGATAACACAAAATCAGTGATAAAAAATAAATTTATAGAAGTTGCAATACTCCTACAAGTCATTACTTTGAATAAATTTAACAAACTGCAATCAACAAATTTATCAGATTATTGGATTTCAGATGCATCTAACTTGTTTAAAAAACCAAAATTTACCTAAAGGCATTTGGCCATTTTCAACACAGTACTGCTTGTATTGTTGTATGATGGCAGCTGGAGCCATACATCTTATGACATTGGGTGTTTCAATCACTTTACCATTGGATAGTCTTAATTTTCTTTCCCCAAAAGGAAGATCTTTGATGATATGTGATGATGTTATAAAGTCTAAAAACATGTCCAGTTTGTGGGGATCCATTCTTTGTCTTTGTTGTTCATTACAAGATGGAGGTAAAGCACAGCCAAAAATTGCAAGGTTTTGTTACTCTCATGCAAGGCTATCATTGTGACCAGCTGCTTTCAAAATTTGCGATATACCATTTCTGACAAATTTTGGTCTTTATAGAGAATTACTCTTAAGATTTTCTAAATTGAGTGCTCCCTTTTTCACTCCTACTTTCTCCAATTCAGGAGCAAGTTTACCCATTTTCTCAATCTTCTCAATATTGTTTTCTTCTTCTTCTTCACTCTTACCCTTGTCCTCTTCAAAACATATGAAGGACATATTGTAATTATTTATTTCGTGTGTCTTCGTTTCGTGATTTGGAAACACCGAGTGAAAATAATTGGGGAGTTCTTACAAATAAAGGCTTGCCATCATATATAATTTTTATCATATTAAAGGTATGAGGTTTACTTATTGATTTAACTGGTCCCATAGATAAGTTAGTTTCATCAAAATTGTTGATTGTTACATATTCCATCCTACTTTTATATTTGGATACGATTTTTTCTACTTCATTTCAAATTTTTTCACATAATTTAAAAAAAAAAGATTTTAATCTGCATTCTATTTATGTAATATTTTTCTAAAATCATTACATAATTTTTTTAGGTCTGCAGCAAACATTCCTATTCCGTGAAAGTAAATCAATCGCCTCCAAACTTTTATAAAATTTTACTACTCTATAGTCCGTACAACTATCTAAATCATATTGAGCGCGTAGTAATAAAAGCCAAATTTTATAAATGTAAACATAAATACGATACTCCCTATTGTTATTAAAAAAATTCAAATACCAATCGATAATAGTAGGCTTCGTATATTTAGAAACAATTGGAAATATTATATTTAAAACTTCGTCAACATGAACACTATGCAAAAAGAGCCTCAACAACTCTTCCTTTAAAAACTCTTTTCCTCTATATTTCACATGAAGACACAATAGTATATCACAATATAAACGCCAAGAATTGTCACGGTATAAATTTTGATAATGCTCAGGAATAGTAACCTGTTTTCTAAAATTCTCCATAAAACTCTTGTATAGATCATCATTACCTTCGTAGATCTCTTTCATATCGATTTTAGCTAGATAGCCCATTTCCTCCCCTAATCTCACCAGTTCCACCCAATCTATTCTTACATCCCAAGGGAGCAGACCATATTCATCTTCTCCTTCTGTAAATTCTTCCCACCAACACTTTCGACGTTCGAGAGTTACCATCCAATCTATATCTCCGTCCCATTTTCGCGAGGCCATTTAAGGTTGTAGATGCACCACACGTCTTTGTTAGGAAGCTCTAATTCTTTTATTTTGGAAACGGGTAAGTTCGAAAAAATCTGTAATTTCATTTCGTGCGGAAGAAGTGTCCAATCTTCGGATAGAGGTGGATTAGCATCATCCATGTTTTTGTTTAAAATAGTGTTGGTATTTTTGGGAGTAAATATCAAAATTTTTATTGGCGGAAAACCAACCTTATTATTGGAAAAGCAATTTTGAGCGAAACGGTGAATACAAAAAAGAGTGGAAAAGGAAGCTCGTTGACCTTTCGTGGCCCTGCGTTGACCTTTCTTGACCTTTACGCCAGAATGGTTATTGTATGTAGGGGGTTGACTAGAAGGACCTACATTTGAGTCAGAATTGAACTAATCGTTTTAGCTCAATGAAGGATCTACTTTGTTCCAGAACATGTATTTTACATCACACATTTGATAGATCATTAATTGGACATTTCGTGGGTAAGTATTTGTACCTTTGATTGGTCATTATTGGAGAATGATCCATTGTATTTACTCTGTTATCTATATCATCACCACCAGTATATGTCACATGGATATCAATATTCAGGGATGCGCGATATTCCAATAATACATTCTTGTCCTGCATATAAGCCATCTTGTGCTTTATTTTGTTTGTTTAT